>APFE031573195.1:83800-151213 GCA_000404065.3 Pinus taeda
TATGAGGCTGCAAGTACAATAAAGACTATAAGGCTACAAGAACTATAGAGACAAGTCACAAAAGACTAATCCTCATCATAACAATCCTCATCAAAAATAGAAATATGGCTGTAGCTGAGCCAAATCTACTGCTACAGAAATCTCTTGCTGAAATCTCCTTCTCTTGCTGCTGAAATCTCTTTCTCCCGCTGCTGAAATCTACTTTGCTCAATGCTCAAAACACCAGCTACTGAAACAACTGCCAATCTCCAAGAGAAACTCCTTGCTGAATAGTGTGATGAGAGAATGAGAGGCACTGCTATTTTATAACTTTAGAAATGGTTTCTAGAAGTGATTAGAAACCCTAAAAAAAATTAAAAATTAATTAGAAAAAAAAAAAAATTTAAAAACAAGTGTTATTTTGTGGGAAACGGGGCCCGTACGGCGTGGAAACGCGTTTCCGTCTGTACGTGTGAAACGCCACGTGTGGAAACGCGCCCGTACGGACGGAAACGCGTTTCCACGCCATACGGTACGCGGAAACGCGTTTCCGTTTCGTTTCCGTACGGAAACGACCCCTCCCCCTGCGTTTCCTGCAACTTAGTCTCTAAGTCACAGCTGATCCTCTGAATGGGTGACTCCGGCAAGCATTGCAAAAATCCCAGTACAATTTGCTCTATGTGGGCCAGCATCTTGCCTCTAGGAGACTGCGTTACTTCTCTGTTGGATCGATTTGCTCTTAGGAGCTTCAACTTCAACCCTCCCGACTCAGAACATCGAACTCCTAGCAAAATCTCGAACTTCTGACGATTATCTTGCATTGTCACTGCAAGAACCCTCTTGGCCTGCGTCAGCTTTGCGTGAGCCCCTTCTTGGGTTGCGTAGGCCTCTGCACTACCTCTCTAATGCTACTATTGCCTCTCTTCCTGGTACTCGTCGGCTCGGAACTCCCTTCTGATCCAACTCCCTGCTACTACCCCTCTCACTGCAACTCAAGTCACCTATTCGATTTTCTCAGCAAACCTCGCCCCAGAAAAATCAAATTGACTGATCACTTAGTGTGTCTCCAACTGAACCTCAAGCCTCCTCTTATACTTTTCCTGTTGATGAATCAACGACCGAGATTAAGTCCCTAATTAACGACAAAGATTAAAACAGACTTGATCCTCACCTCTTAGAATCTTCTAACCCATATACCCATTAATATTTTTATTTTCCTAAGTTTAGACTTAGGAACCCATTAAAAGTATTAATTATTTTAATAATTCACAATCCGGGTCGAATTTCTCCAAATGATTTCTGGGTCTTGGAGATCTTATGTATTCTAGCCCCTCCACAAAATTTCGGAGCTAAAGCACATCTGATTCTACCCAAAATTAATAGACCCTACCACTATCAACATTGCATCTGTACTGCAACTCCCTTTGAAATTATCTATCCATGTTGCTGCTGGCACTGGCACTGCTAACTGCCATTGCACTCAAACTGTTGCTGCTACTGCATCAACAACGGAAAAACATCCCAAATTACTGAACTAACCGTGTTCAGTATGATACCATGTGAATGTTGGACCCTATTGTTGTTAGTCATTGCATTGACCATCTGAATCTACTGTGTTGTTGCTGACCTCTGCTCTGTGCCATCTGCATTGCTTCCAACTCTGCTCTGTGTTGTTCAGTCTTTGGCACTCCTAGCCACTGCAACTGTCTTTTAGACACTCCTCGGTGCCATTCGACACTAGTCCATCATGCTACTTCTGATCTGGGCTCCCATAGCAAGGAATTGATACGAGAAGTGGGTTCCTCAAGGATCCTCCCCGTCTGTAGCTCTTTCGAACTACAACTCTAAATCAACCCACCTCCCTCGTGAAGGTATCTCGGCTATCATGGAAAAGTCCTCCTCCTTGATCTTCGCAGGTGCAGCCTTCGGATCGTGCTTCTCATCTTTTTCCTTCTTCCTGAGAGGACACTAAGTTGCGTAGTGACCCATCTTACCACACCTGAAGTACTTTAGCTTTGAGAAGTCCTTCTTCCACCTTCGTTGCTCCTGCTGCCCCTTCGATGCAAAAGTTGCATTCTCATCCTCCTCCTTGGGCTTTGACCCACTGCTGCTACTTCCATCAAGCTTAACACTTGACCAAGTCTCTCCTGAGCTTCTCTTGCTTGAGAACTGCCCACATCTCATCCCAATTTGGCAAAGTCGACCTACCCAGGATACCCTGGACAAAGACTTGCCACTCATCTGAGACAAAATTGAGGGCTAGTCTAACCAACTCAGAATCTTGAGGTGTAGACCTCATAGTTGATAACTCATCTCGGGTCTCCTGAAGCTTTGTGAGGAATGGATCCACATGCTCCCCCTTCTGCATCTGAGCAGATCTCAGCTTCTATTCTACGTACATCTTCCACTGCTCGGAAGATCCTTGATACAACATAGACAACGCATCTCACATCTCCTTAGTAGTCCCTCTCCTAGTGATGTGACAAACTACATGATCCTTCACTCCATCGAGGATCATTCACTTTGCCTTCACCATTTCTGCCTTATACTTCTTCAGCATATCTTATCTGCAAGCATAGCCACCACGCTGTCGACATATGTCTTGAGAGCATGCTCATCTAGAAGGAATGATATTCTCACCTTCTAGATGACATAGTTGGATGCCCCATCCAACCTGTCCTAATCTTTCAAGCCACTGGTTACCATTTTTGCCACGAAAACTATCGAACTACTCTCTGTTTCTTACTGTTCCTACTCAGCCAATAAGAAAACGGACTTCTTGGCAGAAGTCTTCTGAGGAACAATTCCCTCACAGTGTTTCTCTTCTCTGCTGACGTTTTTCTACCCAACAAAATGGCCTGCAGAAAAACTGCGTCCCACTAGCTTTTCCTCACGCTGCTTTAGTGTTGCTCCCTTTACCACAACAAGATTTCAATCTAGAAGCCCTTCTCTCTATCGACTCACTCAGAGAGAGACTACCTCGAAATTCAGTCCTCTAGCTAGGATTGCGCAAACCCCTTTGGGGATTCGAACTGCTGCCTCCTGCAGATTTTTCGACCTCCTTTTCTACTCAGCACTGGGTTCTCTGGCATTGTTCTTCTTGGTTCACTTGCACTAGCTCCGATATCACGTGAAAATTCCTCAAACCCAAGAATTCCTACTACAGCACTGATGATATTTCTTCTACTTATTAGATTTACATAACCAAGTTATTTGCAGTTTCCTACGACAAACATCGAAATACATACACTACAGCCTACACCAATTAAATTATATGCCAAAACAAGAACAAAACAATAGAGAAAGAGACAACACAAATGACACATTTATTTTTGGACAAATGTCCCTAGAAAAACCCAATGCGGGAAAACCAATGCAGTAGATCTGAGGGTTTTATTCTTATGCAGTAGTAAATCTAAGTACAATTCCTTGGATGCTCAACTAGCAATTCAATACAGAGATACTGGACAAAACAAATGGTGAAATGCTCTTACCCTATCACTGGGAAAATCAGAGTCTGATCACGTTGAACTGGAGCCTCTGCGTACCCTCTGCATAGCCTTTGCACAAAATTACGTAAGCCCCACGCAGTTCCTACGTCACCCTTGCTGGGTATCATGTTGCTGCTTCTTCGAACCCTTTGCTGGCTAGAAAATCCGAATCTCTGCCTCCTGGTCTCACATCCCGGCTCTCGGTTCTGAAACTCGATTTCCTAAGCAGGAATTCGATCTCCCTCTAAGACCTGCACTACCACTGCGTCAGCTCTACTTGGGCCAGTGTCTACCTCTATTTGGATGTCGTTCTGCCCTCTCTGCCTCGTACTCTCTGGCCTAGGAAAACTTCCTTCTTCCGGATACTATCTCTGCTTGTCACTGCAAAAGCTCACTATCGATATTCTCTCGGCAGCTGCTCTGCTTCAAAAAATCGAACTTTTTAACTCACTCTGTGTGTCTTTCCAAATGACCCTCAAACCTCCTTAAATAATCTTCTCGTTGACATTCAACGGCCCATATTAGAAGCTAATCAATGGCTACGATCAATTCTTCTTGATCCTCGTCTTCTTCTAGAGGTTACACCCAGAATTAGATTAATACCCATTAATTATTTTATTTTCCTAAGTTTAGACTAAGGTCCCATTAAAAATAATTAATTAATTTAATAAATCTATCTCTAGGTGGAATTTCCCAAAAACGCTTTCTCGGTTCTTTGGAATACATGTGCACAATCCTCCCTGCAAAATTTGAGACTTAAAGCACATCCGATGCTACCAAAAATCAACACCTCTAGCAAAGGTGATGATCTTACTGCAACAATCTAGAACTGATCTGGCTAATCTCTTTGTTGCAACTGCGCTGGACCATGCCCATCTGGCACACCAGAGTCTCATACTCCTCCACCTAGATCTAGTGCCCCACTATCTCCTTTTGAGCCAAGTGCCTGGCTGGAAGTCTTCTTTTCTTTGCAAGTCGCACTAGACAGCTTCGTTTAATTAACCATATTCCCTAAGATTAGACTTAGGAAATATCAAAAAAATGGTTAATAATCCAATTAAGTCATTTCTAGGCAGAATTTCGAGAAAATATTTCTGGTTTTTGGAGATCTCATGTATTCTAGCCTCTCCACAAAATTTCAAGGTTAGAACACATCTGATGCTACAAAAACTAACACTTCTTAGCGAGGAATGTGTTCTGATGCTCTACTGCACATCTTGTGACAACACCTTGTCTCTACATCATCTCCTGTGATGCTATTGATGTTTGTCCATAATGCCGAACAACCACTGCGCAACTCTGATATACGTTGCATCTATGTTGTTGCTGACTCTGCTAAACTGATGCCAACACTGCATCTACACTGCAACTTCCTCTCATCTGTTGCTGCAACTGCAACAACTGCAACTAAGAAGCATCCTAAATATTGAATCAACTGTGATCACTATAATGCATCTATCGCTCAAGTCTCTAGCCATTGCTAGTATCTACACTGTCACTGAAGAATCTGTGATGCTTCTGACTCTGCACTGTGCCACATGCACTGCTGCCAACTCTGCACTATGCTCCTCAACATATGATGTCAACTAGACTCTTCATCTATCACTCTGTTATCTAACTGCATCCACTACCACTGATCCATCCTGATCAATGAGTTGGACTCCTGAAGTATACTACCCATCTATAGCACTTTCGGGCTACAACTCTAAATCACCCCACCTCACTCCTGGAGGTATGTCATCAAACATGGCGAAATCTGATCTACCCATATTGCTGTAACTACTGCTCTACTAATGCTTCTGCACTGCTGCTGCAACTACTGCAATAATGAGTCTGATCTCCTCAGATCCTGAAGTACTAGCTTCCATAGGGGTGCTCCCACTAAAGCTACACTCCCTCTTGTTGAAGGAAGTGTAGCTAGGTTCGATCTTCATAAATGTACTTTTGATATTTGTACTTATTCAAGAAAAGAAATATTATTTTTATAATATATGTCAATGAGTTTCTTGCTCATTGAAGTAGGTCTAGCACATGTCAAAGTGGTATAGGTGAGTCAAATAGTCAAGAGAAAATATTGAAGGCCTTAAGGGCATGTTACACCATGTATAAATATATATTAAAGTCAAAGGGATAACCTTCAAGCAAAGTCAAGTCTACTCCTATGCAATGGAACCTTAAAGAAGCTCCTTCAAGCATGCTACACCACCATGAAAACTATCTGAAGTCTACTCAACAAAACAGCCCTCAGAAGTCGGCTTAAATGGAGGGACAATCCTCTATTTATAGAGGTTGTCCACTCCAAATATAACGCACAACTTGAGCTCTGAAATCCGCAAGGGATAGAAGACCAAGAGAAAGGAAGGAAGTCGAGGTAAAAGGTCTACAAGGTGCAGTGAAGAACGAAGAAGGGACAACGAAGGTATAAGATTGTTTCTAGGGCTAGAAACAGTCACACGTGCCAAGAAGAGGAGGAAAAATCTGCGGGTATGACAATAGGGACAAACAGTCCATAGTTTTGTGTTGTTTGGGTTTGACTATAGACTCACAAGGTCTCTCAAGACAAGCGAAGGAGCCCCTCTCTCTAGCGAAGGAAGGAAGACCCTAATACAATAAGGGTACTCTCCACACGTGCAAGAAACTAGGGCAGTAGAATAGTAGAACAGTCATACACTCAAGAAGGATCTCGGTTGGTCAAAGATATACTTGAGCAAGAGTAACACTTCATTTAGAAGACTCATTCAAGGAAGATCTAACTCTAGACAAGAATCATAGCAAGAAAAAGAAGTGTTGGAAGTAGGAGGACGAAGTGTCGGGAAACAAAGTGTTGGAAGAAGTGTCAGGGTATATGGTGCAGAAAGGAGTGGAGACTTGACTTGTGCTTGGAGAATATCTTTATCAGGGGTCTAGGGTTTGCCATTGATCAATAGAAGCTTCAATAAGAGAAATTCACTAAAGGTTTTTCCTCTCAAGAGAAGAGAGGTTTTGGCCCTGGCAGAGAGCCAACATCTTGTGTTCTTGTTCTTATGTTTTGGTAGCAATTTGATGAAGTACATACACATGCATTAATAATAAGAAGAAGAAGATTAAGCTAACTATAAAAAGTAAAAAGACTCCACAAATTGTTATCAAGTAATGAAGAATCACACTACACTACTTTGCCCTAGATTCATCAACATGGTGTTAGAGGGAAGGTGACACAAAAAGGAAGAGGGAAACTCAAGAACATTCATCGAGGGGAAGCATCCACAAAGTTGAAGCATTAAGCCTAGAAGTCTCAATCACTTCAAGGACAAGAAGGGTATACAATCCATCAATCATCAAGGAGGTCTACAAAGCTATAAGAAGAACCTTACATAAAGGCACCTACAAAGAAGAGCAGATTGAAGTAGGACCTACATCAAGCTACAAGCCTTCAAGCAAATCTCATCATCAAGCAAGTCCACTTGGAGAAGGAAACTTGAATAACATCAAGATCCAAGGAAGACAAGCCATCAAGCCTTCAAGGAGGAAGCAAATCCAGTACATCTCAAAATCTATCAAGTAAGTACATGTCCCCTTCTGAATATACATCAATGTCTTTTTGCAAGGAAAGCAATATATTGGTAGGAACCAATAACTTTCTTGCATGGAAGAAGAGGACTGATCTACTACTCAAGGAGGACGAACTCCTAGAGCATGTCAAAGGGAATATCGCTATCCCTGCTAAGGAACAGACTCAAGTCTTAGCCAAGTACAATAAGGATGAGACAAGAGCTCAAAGGATTCTGATAGAATCAATCAAAGACTCTCTCATTCCTTATGTCTCCAAGTTTGAGACATCAAAACAAATTTATGATAAGCTAGTAGAGTTATTCTTGGTATCCACAATCGAAGAAGTAATATCTCTGATGGATGAATTGTACAAGATGAAGATAACAAAAGAAGGAATAGCTCCCTACTTCATGAAAATCTCTGAAATGAGAGATCAACTTCAAGAGCTTGGGGAAGTCATGTCTGACAGAGAAATGACAACTATAGTACTCAATGCTCTACATGAGGAGTGGGGAAACTTCACATCAAGCATATATGCCAAGAAGGAAGCAACCACTCCTAGTGAAATGTGGTCTCTATGTAGGACAGAGGAAACTCGACTTAAGGCAAAAGAAGATGTGGGATCAAAGCAGCAAGAATTTGCTACCATGGCCAAAAGAAAGGGTAAATTTGGCAAGTTTGGTCAACAAAGAACAAACAACAAAGACATGTCCAAGGTCCAATGCTTTGGATGCCAAGAATATGGACACTACAAAAGGAATTGTCCTAAGTTTAAGAAGGACAACAACAACAAAAGGAAGAGGGAAGAAGCTCACATAACTCAAGAGATGAAAGAAGGAAAGAAGCAAAAGAAGGAAGATCCTCTGAATCTCTACTATGACTAGGTCAAACTCTTTACTTCTAGACTTCTTTCAAAGTTTCAAGTAATATAGGAGCATGTAGGAATAAGATTAATATTGCATGGCTAGAAACATCCTCTAGAATCTAAAAGCATGATTTACATAGAATTCTAGACACTCATGAAAATGTAGCATTTATGATAAGAACAAAAATGCATAAGTAGAAATAACTTCTAGAATATAGGAGCATGACAGATATAGCTCAATATATTCATATAGAAGAAGCATACCTAGTATAAGACCCCATCCATGATGAAAGAAAATTGATCATGATTAAGAATCTTAGAAGACCTCCATCATCAAAAGAAAGGAAACATTTGCAAGGCAAGGATCTTTAAGATCCTATGATGGAATCTTCAAAAGAACCAAGGCAGATGTCTCATTGGGAATCCCATTCACGGGATTGAAGAAAAGGATGATATGCAGGCAAGCTAAGATGAAGCAAGAAGGGCCACACCAAAGGGTGATCAAAGGAGAATCAAGATGGGTTATGTATGCAGTAAAGTTTAGTCATGTTATCATTTGTATATTATTGAGTCATGGGATAGTTTTATAACATGATCAAGCATGAAAGAATCTCTTTCACCAAGAACATGCTTGAAGGCATGTACCACAATGCAATGAAGGTCAACAAAAGAATATGCTCACATAAGGAGTATAAGATTGTTGACTAAGAAGCAAGAAGAAATGCTGACAAATCCAGAAAGCAAACAATGAAGGAATGCTCTCACAAGAAGCATTAGATGGTTGACCTATCTATCTAATAAGAAGCAAATGAAGAAAGAGATCAAGCATGTGGAAGAACACCATGGTCAACGAGAATCACTATCTGACAAGATACTTTGAAGATATCTCCCAAAAGAAGGCAAGACAACTCTGATAAAGGAAGAAAGGACCCTTGACACTGATGAAGGCCTTGGAGATATAAAAGATGAAGATAATTGATTCTACTCTACGAAGATGTCCTGATGAAGAAACCATCCAACAAAAGGCAATGTTCAAGCAATATCAGGATGAAGTCATGATGGACTACTAGGTCGAAGCATGTAAACAAGCAAGTACAACGAAGCATTCATGAGAAGAATATTCTGAAGCATGGACAAGATGACATGAAAACCTTATGAATGAAAAGAAAGCCACTTTCCTTGAAGGAAGAAATGACATGACAAACCATGGAGGAAAGTGATCGATGGATGATGCCCTACCTAGAAGAAGTTCGAACAAAGACTTCATGACATCAAGAAAGGAAGGAGATCAAGTAGCTGAAGGACCCATGAAGAAGAAGCTGTTGATGAAGGAAAAAGTCCCCAGTTAAGAGGGAGCTCTGACAGGTCCCTGATCAAGAGGGAGTTTTGGATCACCCCTGATTACAAAGGAGTGACAATTGTGTTTTCCATTTCATGGGTCATGCACTAGACCAGGACTAACATCCGTAATTCTAGATGAAGGACATGAATGGAAATGTAGACACAAGATAGACACAACATTCTTGTCTTCACTTGAGAAGAAATAATGGGAGGATTGGGTAATCATCTGGCATTTGATACTCTCTGAGGATGTGTAGGGAATCCAAGACAAGAGTAGGCAAGAGGACCGTTATTCTTTGAGCGTTAGGAGCACAAGATAAGAATAGTCCTAGAAGGTCATACGTGGAGAACACTCAGGTAGGTATGTACCTTGAGAGACAATGATGGTGGTGTCTATAAATCATTGGTCTTGCCAGCATTGTAGCTCATGGTCTCGTAAAGAGATGGAGATGTTAGTCACAACCTTGCACTATGACAATTCTGATGGATATGAAGCTATAACATATGGAAAGCAAAACCGATTTCTCTTATGTGAGTTCTTCAAGATTGATAACAACCAAAAACCTTATAATGTTGTATGAATACCTCCCTAGTTAAGAGGGAGTGTTGAAGGAAGTGTAACTAGGTTCGGTCTTCATAAATGTACTTTTGATATTTGTACTTATTCAAGAAAAAAATATTATTTTTATAATATATGTCAATGAGTTTCTTACTCATTGAAGTAGGTCGAGCACATGTCAAAGTGCTATATGTGAGTCAAATAGTCAAGAGAAAATATTGAAGGCCTTAAGGGCATGTTACACCATGTATAAATATATATTAAAGTCAAAGGGATAACCTCCAAGCAAATTCAAGTCTACTCCTATGCAATGGCACCTTAAAGAAGCTCCTTCAAGCATGCTACACAACCATGAAAACTATCCGAAGTCTGCTCAACAAAGCAACCCTCAAAGTCGGCCTACAAACAACCCTCAAATTTGGCATACAAACAGACAATCAAGTCGGCCTAAATGGAGGGACAGTCCTCTATTTATAGAGGTTGTCCACTCCAAATATAACGCACAACTTGAGCTCTGAAATCTGCAAGGGATAGAAGACAAAAAGAAACGAAGGAAGCTAAGGTAAAAGGTCTACAAGGTGCAGCGAAGAAAGAAGGGACAACGAAGGTACAGGACTGTTTCTAGGGCTAGAAACAATCACATGCAAGGAAGACAAGGAGAAATCTACGAGTATGACAACAGGGACAAACAGTCCATAGTTTTGTGTTATTTGGGTTTGACTATAGACTCACAAGGTCTCTCAAGACAAGCGAAGGAGCCCCTTTCTCTAGCAAAGGAAGGAAGACCCTAATAAACTAAGGGTACTCTCCACACGTGCGAGAAACTAGGGCAGCAAAATAGCAAAACAATCATACACTCAAGAAGGATCTCGGTTGGTCAAAGATATACTTGAGTAAGAGTAACACTTCATTTAGAAGACTCATTCAAGGAAGGTCTAACTCTAGACAAGAATCATAGCAAGAAGAAGAAGTGTCGGAAGTAGACGGACGAAGTGCCGAGAAACAAAGTGTCGAAAGAAGTGTTGGAAGAAGTGTCAGGGTATATGGTGTAGAAAGGAGTGGAGACTTGACTTGTGCTTGGAGGATCTCTTTGTCAAGGGCTATGGTTTGGCATTGATCAATAGAAGCTTCAATAAGAGAAATTCACTAAAGGATTTTCCTCTCAAGAGAAGAGAGGTTTTGGCCCTGGCAGAGAGCCAACATCTTGTGTTCTTGTTCTTATGTTTTGGTAACAGTTTCATGAAGTACACACACATGCATTAATAATAAAAAGAAGAAGATTAAGCTAACTAGAGAAAGCAAAAAGACTCCACAAATTGTTATCAAGCAACGAAGAATCACACTACTTTGCCCTATATTCTTCAACACCTTTGAGTCTCGATCTCCTTATGGAAAATCTCTCTATTCCCTCCTTCCTACTTGCACTGTCCTTCTATACTAAAAATTGGACTACATAGTTCTGCACTAGGAATCTTCTAGCTAGAATTGTACCTGCATCCCACAACTGGGCAATTCGCACTGCCTGTGTCACTGCATCTAGCTCTGCAATTGTCTGTCGGGCACTGACTACAACTAGATTTGCAACTCTCTAATGACAGATCGCATTTGCTGACATTGAACCTGCTACAATGATATTGTGGGCTCCTGTAGCAAAGGTGATGGTCCCACTACAACAATTTAGCACTGATCTGGCTAATCTCCTTGTTGCAACTGCACTAGACCCTGCCCATTTGGCACACTAGAGACTCATACTCCTCGACCTGGCTTTGGTGCCCCACTATCTCATTTTGAGCCTAGTCCCTAAATGGGACTCTTCTTTTCTTTGCAACTCGCACTAGACAACTCGCACTTCCTTCGACAACTAGAAGTCGATATGCTACCCAGATCTGCATTTTGGCTTAACTCACACAGCCTCCTCCAGAGATCTCGTACGGTCACCCCTACAAAGCTGCAAAATCTATGAAACTCAAAAATGGATAAAACCCGAAAATCTCCCTCTTTCCCGCTGCTCGTTTGTTGGATCTGTTACTTACACTCCCTTCTCAAGTGAGAAGATCTGCTCACAACTATTGCCAATCTACAACTAGAAAAATTAGATCTCTAAAACTCGAGATCCCCTGAGAGAAATTTTCCCTCAGTTGTGTGTTCTCTTTTTCCTTCCAGTCAACGCTACCTCTGCTCTAGAAAATCGCTGCAAAAATATTGCATCCAACTAGAGATCTGCTCTATGGAAACACTGGGTTGATCCCTCAAACTCTGGAATCCCTCGATCTGGAGAGATCGAATTCTTTTGTCCCTCTTTCAGAAAAATTGAATCTCCTAAAGAAATTCGGCCTCTTGGCAATGTGACTTCGCTTCCCTCTGGGGTTTCGATCTGTTGCCCACACTGAACAATAAAACTCTTCCTTTCTTCGCTACTTAGCTTTCTGGCTGATCATTTGTGCTTTGATACCATGTGAAAATTCGAAAATATGAATTCTATTGTAGCAACTCGAAATTATTCTCCTAATTGTTAATTAAATTTAACAATTTATTTATTGTTTCCTACAGCAAATACTGAACAAGTCACACTGCAACCTACATAAATAATATTGCGGAAGAATAAACGATGAAAGAAATGCTAGCACACACATAAATTTACACAATTATTTTTGGACAAATGTCCCTGGAAAAACCCAACTCGGGAAAGTGGTGCAGTAGTGAGGGTTTTATTTTATTATGCAGCGGTGAAATCTAAGTACATCTATGGATGCCAAACTAGCAGTCTAAACAACAAGAAAATATGGCAGAGAAATTCCCTAAGCAACCTCGGCACTCGTGCTCCTACACTCACATTCTTGCCCTGGGAATAACTCAGCCTCTTGCTACTGCCTCTCTGAATCTGGAAATCTTCCTCTAGATCACTATCCCTGCCCCTCATTGACACTACGTTCCTCTTTGGCTCAAACTCTATTATTGCTAACTCGATCTGCACAAGGAACTGTTCCTCAAGAGTACTCTCCAAGTGCCCATTGACTTCTTATAATTCTTCGTTGGGACTCCAACAGCCAAGATTAAATCTTAATTGACGGCTAGGATTAACTGGAAGTCGATCCGTGCGAGTTTCTAGAACATTTATGTCGATTTTTGGTAGCATCAAATGTGCTTTAACTCTGAAATTTTGTGGAGGGGCTAGAACACATGAGATCTCCAAGACTCGGAAATCGTTTGAAGAAATTCCACCCGAATGAGGAGTTATTAAAATAATTAATATTTTTAATGGCTTCCGAAGTCTAAACTTAGGAAAATAAAAATATTAATGTGTATTAATAAGAATATGGGTGAGAAAGTTCTAAGTGACGAGGATCAAGCCAGTTCTAATCTTAGTCGTTGATTAGGGACTTAATCTTGAGGGTTGATTCATCAACACGAAAACTATAACAGGAGGCTTGAGCGTCAGTTGGAGATACACCGAATTGATCAAAGAGTTTGATTTCTCTGGGGCGAGGTTTGCTAAGAAAATCGAGCTAGTGATCTGATTTGTAGTGAGGGGCAGGTCGGCAGAGGGACCTCAGTCCAAAGTTGAAGAGTACATAGCAGAGAGACATAGCAGCATCGTGAGAGACAGAGAAGCTCTAGAGAGGGTGATGCAGAGGCCAGAGGAGCCAACGCAAGTGATGCAGAAGTCAGAGGAGATGACACAGGCCCTTAAAGGAGGCGTTGGGGTTTTCCTGTGGGGCAGAGAGAGAGAAGTTCAGCATATCGACTTTCTGAGCGAGGGAGGCTCACTGAGAGGGTGACGCAAATCCTAGATGAGGTGACGCAGTTCCCGCGCAAAGCTTGGAGCAACCATCGCTGCCCAGCACTGGGGACAACATTTGTCATTTGTGGAGTTTGATCATCTAGTTGCTGGATTTTTCAAAATATCTGTCTCCAGATAGAGGTACTTCTGCAAAGGTTATTCTTTGTTGGGTGAGCCGCATTTGGCACCCTAGTTGTATTCAATAATCTGCTTAATAATACAAACCCTTTATATGCTACACTGGTTTTCCCGAATTGGGTTTTTCTGGAGACGATTGTCCAAAAATAACGGTGTCCCTTGTGTGATTGTCTCAGTTTATTTCAATTCATGATTTGTATGTATGTGTAGGTTGCAATAGTGTCTTCATCATTGTTTAAGTAATTAAATAACTTGTTAAATGAAAAGAACAAGTAGGAGATGATAAACTAGTGATTACAGTAGGATTTCTAATGTGTATATTCAAAAATTCTCACAATTCACACCTTGATTTAATTAATTATGATTAATTAACCATATTCCCTAAGTTTAGACAAGAAATATTAAAAAACTGGTTCATAATCTAAATAAGTCATTTCTAGGCAAAATTTCCAGAAACGATTTCTGGTTTTTGGAGATCTCATGTATTCTAGCCTCTCCACAAAATTTCAAGGCTAGAACACATCCGATGCTAAAAAATTAATACTCCTTAGTGAGGAATGTGTTCTAGTGCTCTACTACACATCATGTGACAACACCCTGCCTCCACATCATCTTCTGTCACGTTGTTGATGTCTGGCAATACTGCCCACCAACCACTAGGCAACTCTGATATATGTTGCATCTGTGTTGCTGCTCACCCTACTGAACTGATGCCAACATTCCATCTACACTACAACTTTCTCTCATCTGTTGTTGCTAAAACTGCAACAACTGCAACTGTGAAGCGTCCTAAATATTAAATCAATTGTGATCAGTATAATGCATCTGTCACCCAAGTCTCTGACCACTGCTAGTATCTGCACTGTCACTAAGGAATCTGCGATGTTGCTAACTCTGCACTGTGCCACCTGCACTGCAACCATCTCTGCACTACGATCCTCAGCATCTGACTGCTACTAGACTCTACATCTATCACTTTGGCATCTAATGCCACTGATCCACCCTGCAACTGAATATTGTGGGCACTCGTAGTAAGGTATTGATGCATGAGGTGGACTACTCAAGGATCCTGCCCTTTTGTAGCACTTTGGGCTACAACTCCAAACCACACCACCTCACTCCTGAAGGTATGTCAAGAAACATGGTGAAATCTGATCTACTCATATTGCTATTTCTATTGTTGATTTGGGGTAGCATCGAATGTGCTCTAGCCATGAAAATTGTTGAAGAGGCTAAAGCACATGAGATCTCCAAGACCAGGAAATGATTTGGGGAAATTCCAACCGGTTAGAGAGATATTAAAATAATTAATATTTTTAATGGGTTCCTAAGTATAAACTTAGGAAAATAAAAATATTAATGGGAATTAATATAAAACTCGGTGAGAAGGTTTTAAATGACATGGATCAAACCAAATCTAATCATAGTCGTTGATTAGAGATTTAATCTCGATCGTTGAAGACTCAACAGAAAAAGTATAAGAGGCTTGAGGGTCAGTTGGAGATACGCCAAGTTGATCAGTTAGTTCGATTTTCTGGAGCGGGGTTTGCTGAGAGAAATCGAACCAGTGATCAGATTTGCAGCGAAGGGTAGTGAGTGCATAGCAGAGAGGTAGAGATAGTGCCTGTTGATTTGGGGTAGCATCGGATGTGCTCTAGCCTCTCCAATTGGTGGAGAGGCTAAGGCACATGAGATCTCCAATACCCAAAGAGGGTTTGGGCAGATTCTAAACAGTTTGGGAGATATTAAAATAATTAATATTTTTAATGGAATCCCTAAATTTAAACATAGGAAAAATAAAATATTAATGTGAATTAATATAAAACACTGTTAGAATGGTCCAAAAGTCATGGATCAAGCCAAATATAATCTTAGCCATTGATTAGGGACTTAATATCGGTCGTTGATTTGTCAACAACAAAAGTATAAGAGGAGGCTTGAGGGTCACTTGGAGAACACACCGAGTTGATCAAGATTTCGACTTTCTAAGGTTGGGTTTGCTAAGAAAGTTGAGAGAGTGATTAGAGTTGCAAACGAGGGGCAGTGAATACAGAAGCAGAGAGAAAGAGATAGCACCGGGAGGATCAGCGCAGTAGCCGGAGAGGGACGCAGAACTAGCCAAGGGTTCACGCAGAGCTAGCCAGGAGCTGCGCAGTGCCTTAGAGGGCCAGCGTGGGTGACGCAGAGGGCCAGAGGGTTGACGCAGTGTCTCCAGAGGCTGAGGCGGGCCAAGCTAGAGTGACGTTGGGCAAACTCTAGGCCAGAAAGGGCTGACGTTGTCCCTAGAGGCTGACGTTGAGGTTTCATGGGGCAGATTGGAGCTGTGGAGATGTCGGAGTGTTTATCTATGGTTTCAACCAGAATATCTGCTTCCGAGTAGAGAGGTACTACTGCCAAGATTTTTCTCTGTTGGGTGAGCTGGATTTGGCACCCATATTGTATTCTGAAACTGCCTAATAAATCAAACCCTCAGATAGCTACACCAATTTTCCCGCATTGGGTTTTTCTAGGGACATTAGTCCAAAAACAACGATGTCACTTGTGTGCTTGTTTCAGTTTCCTTCAGTTGATGATCTGTAATGTGTTGAGCATGTATTTGTATTTATCTCCAATATTTACATGGTAAATAACTTGTTAATTAACAAAACAAGTTGGTAGGAATAAATCAGAAAGTACATGAAGGGTGTAATGGGTTAGACTTAGAAATTCCAACATGGTATCGGAGCGTGGTTGCAGATCACAGGAGAACTAAGGACATTAGCCGAACAAGGCAGCAGCAGCAAAAAACAGTTATCTCAAGTGATAGAAGTTGTTCCTAGCAGAGTAGCAGCAAGGAAGGGGTGACGCGGTGCCTGCGTCATCAAGATTGAGCCAGGAAGAGGCAACACAAAGGTTGAGGGAGGCAAAGGCAGGCTCACGCAAAGGCCAGGAGGGCTGACGCAGTTGGATGAGGAGGCCGATTTTCTAGTGCGAGATTGCACAGAGACTAGGAGCTCAAGCCTTCAGTTTAGTGGGGTTTAGGAGGCTATCCGTGAGTTGCAAAGCGGAGGTGGTGGGGTATTGTAGTCAAAATAGTACCTAACAGGGCAAGGCCAAGGTAGAGAGAGTTGTTGCAGTCATGGATTTCTAGCCAAGGAATCCAGATCAGTGTTGCAGTTGTGCAGACGATTGGAAAGGGGCATCTCAACATTGGCAGAAGGGTTTCCAGGAGGGAAATCAAGGCTCAGAGGAGTCAAACCGAGAACTTCCAGGAGGGAAGTAGAGGAGCAACGAAATGGACTACATAGAGTAAGAGACCAGGACAGACTAGACGGAGCCTCAAACTTTGTAGTCTGGAAGGCCAAAATCTTATCCGTACTAGACAGGAATCGTGTCAAGCACTTCGCCTTGATAACGATAGCTATCCCAATTGAGCCAGCTAATAACAACAAGTACAAGGAGGCAATGGCAAGGGCCAAGAGCATCATTCTTGACGAGGTCAAGGACCATGTACTACCACATATTGCTGAAAAGGACGCGGCAAATGAGATGTGGGAGGCCCTAAATAAATTATACCAGCATACTTCTGTGCAGAGAAGGATGTTACTAGAAAATCAGCTGCGATCATAACAGATGTAGAAGGGAGAACAAATCGACCCCTTCCTCGGTCGATTCAAGGAGATCGAGGATCAGCTAACTTCCATAAGGGCCACGCCGGATCAAGAATTGATGGTGAGAATAGCCCTGAACGCAGTCTCAGAAGACTGGGAGGTGTTTGTTAAGAGCATACTGGGCAGAGCAACCCTTCCAGATTGGGAGGAAATGTGGGCTACTCTTCACCAAGAAGAGATCAGAATGCTAAGTAAGGCAGGAAGCAATGATAAGGGGATCAGAATCAAGAAGGAGGAGGAGGTGGATGCTACCCTAGCATCTGAGGGAAAGCAAGAGAAATGAAAGAAGGACCTCTCCAAGGTCAAATGATTCCACTGTGGGGAGTTAGGTCATTATGCGACCCAATGTTCAAGGAAGAAGAGCAAGGGAGAGGCCTCCAAGACCAAGGTTGTGCCACCAAGGGCAGAGAAGGATGTTAGGGTCCAACCCTAACCCCCTTATTTATGTAATAGGGTCGAGTCATAGTTATAGTTAGTTAAAGAGTCAATAAATCCCATATTAATAATTGTAAGTGATTAACCTGCATTTAATGAAAGGGACCACAGTTAGTTGCAAACAAGCCATGGTATTCGATAGATGGTATTAAGAGAACCATGGTATTGACCCATGGTATTGCATGTATGAATCCTATATAAAGGATAGAGACTCCCCAATGAGGAGGGTCGTGTCTTATTTTGTAATCGAGCCCTGCTCTATTGGAGGTTGCCCCCTCGAAGAGGTAAGTGAACATTGCTTTCATCCCTGAATAATAAAATAATTGCTGTTATTTCTCATTTTGTTCTGTGTTATGGGTTTGTTTCTTCATATATTTGGTATTTTGGCATCTTCTCGTAATTGCAGTACAGATGCAGCAGTGGTAGTGGCAAGACCATGTGTAGCAGTACAGAATGCAGCAGTGCAGATGATGGGCAACAAGCCTAGCATCAGCATAGGGACCGATGTCAGATGATCAGGGTGATACTCAGTGAGGAGTACTACTAGAGCACAGTCCTCGCTAAGAAGGAGAGTTGATTTGGGGTAGCATCAAATGTGCTCTAGCCACGAAAAATGGTGGAGAGGCTAAGGCACATGAGATCTCCAATACCCAAAAAGGGTTTGGGCATATTCTAAACAGTTTGGGAGATATTAAAATAATTAGTATCTCCCAAACTAACTATAACTATGGGAGTGTTGATTTGGGGTAGAATCGAATGTGCTCTAGCCACGAAAATCAGTGGAGAGGCTAAGGCACATTGAAATCTCCAACACCCAGAAAGGGTTTGGGCCGGTTCTAAATAGTTTGGGAGATATTGAAATAATTAATATCTCCCAAACTAACTATAACTATGGGAGTGTTGATTTGGGGTAGTGTCAGATGTACCGTAGCCACGAAAATTGGTGGAGAAGCTAAGGCACATGAGATCTCCAATACCCAGAAAGAGTTTGGGCAGATTCTAAACAGTTTGGGAAATATTAAAATAATTAATATCTCCCATATAGATACCATTTCCAGAGAAGGGCGGTATCCCCATTTTTAGCAGATTTTTTTTTTGCCAAGAGATGTGTTTCGATGTCTTTAAACCACAGGATCTATCATTGAGCGCATAAACCTGTGGATTTGGGGAGGCACGCACACAGGAAATACGAGAGGTGGTCACACTTGTTGGACTCCCTTGTAACCCTTGTGGGTACCCCTTCGAGTAGTAGCGCATTAGACAGAACTACACACTGACTATCTTCCACGTACCCTTTGGGTATATCGGAAGCCCCCTAAGCTTAGCTGAAACCTCAGCATAGATAAACCGTCGACTGTCTTGCTGCTACAGTACACCGAGAACCAGGTGGTTGTTAAAGAGTCGCCCCAGGGTATAGGAGCCACAAGCCTCCCTGCACAAATGGTCAGATTTGTCTGTGAAACCCTCAACTATTGAATGTGAGTTGGACTGTGGCAGCGACAGAACCCCAGTTGCTAGATCTGAATGGTACTATGGCGATAGACCCTGAACTAGTTGACCTGATTGTTGCGGCGGCGACAGAACCCCAATTGCTAGATCTGATTTGGCAAAGAAGATAATGGGCGATCTTCAAAGAGACGAGGGAACTATGGTCTCAAGGAGTGTCAGGTGCTACAAGATGCAATATACATAAGGGTCCAACAGTAGTACTCGGCCTAATCTTGCAGGGCACTAACTAAGGAGGATCAACTATACCCTTAGTCGTACTACCCGACTACCCTATCGTGCGCGCGAGTAATCTCCCCGAGTGCTGTTCTCGGTGTACTGTAGCAGCAAGGTGGCTGACGGTTTATCTACGGCGAGGTTTCAGATGAGCCTAGGGGGCTTTCAATATACCCTAAGGGTACGTGGAAGACAGTTCGTGCGCGGTTCTGTCTAATGCGCTACTACTCGAAGGGGTACCCACAGGGGTTACAAGGGAGTCCAACAAACATGACCACCTCTTGTATTTTTTGCGTGCATGCCTCCCCAAATCCGCAGGTTTATGCGCTCAATGACAGATCCTGTGGTTTAAAAATGTTGGAACACGTCTCTAGCCAAAAAAAAAAAAAACTACTAAAAATGGAGATACCACCGGCCTTGGAAAGTGCTCTGATACCACTTGTTATGCTCTTGACCTGCGAGAAGATGCCAAAATACCAAATATACGAAGAAACACAACCCAGAACACAAAACTAAATGAGAAATAACAGCAAGTATCTTATTATTCAGGGATGAAAGCAATGTTCACTTGCCTCTTTGAGGGGGCAACCTCCAATAGAGCAAGGCTCGATTACAAAATAAGACACAACCCTCCTCAATGGGGAGTCTCTATCCTTTGTATAGGATTCATACATGCAATACCATGGGTGAGTACCATGGTTCTCTTAATACCATCTATCTAATACCATGGCCCGTTTGCAACTAACTGTGGTCCCTTTCTTTAAATGCGGGTCAACCACTTAGAATTATTAATATGGGCTTTATTGACTCTTTAACTAACTATAACTATGACTCGACCCTATTTCATAAATAAGGGGGTTAAAGTTGGGCCCTAACATCCTTCTCTGCCCTTGCTGGTGCAGCCTTGGTCTCGGAGGCCTCTCCCTTTCTCTTCTTCCTTCAACATTGGGTCGCATAATGACCCAACTCCCCACAGTGGAAGCATTTGACCTTGGAGAGGTCCTCCTTCCGTTTCTCTTGCTTTCCCTTAGATGCTAGGGTAGCATCCACCTCCTCCACCTTCTTGATTCTGATCCCCTTTCCGCTGCTTCCTGCCTTACTCAGCATTCTGATCTCTTCTTGGCGAAGAGCAACCCACATTTCCTCCCAATCTGGAAGGGTCGCTCTGCCCAATATGCTCTAGACAAACACCTCCCAGTCTTTTGAGATTACGTTCAGGGCTATTCTCAACATCAATTCTTGATCTGGCGTGGCCCCTATGGATGTCAGCTAATCCCCGATCTCCTTCAATCAAGCGAGGAAGGGATCGATTTGTTCTCCCTTGTGCATCTGGTATGATCACAACTAATTTTCTAGTAACATCCTTCTCTGCACAGAAGTATGCTGGTACAATTTATTTAGGGCCTCCCACATCTCATTTGCCATGTCCTTTTCAACAATATGTGGTACTACATGGTCCTTGACCCCGTCAAGAATGATGCTCTTGGCCCTCGCCATTGCCTCCTCATCCTTGTCGTTATTGACCCTATTATATAAATAAGGGGGTTAAAGTTGGACCCTAACATCCTTCTCTGCCCTTGCTGGCACAGCCTTGGTCTCGGAGGCCTCTCCCTTGCTCTTCTTCCTTCAACATTGGGTCGCATAATGACCCAACTCCCCACAGTGGAAGCATTTGACCTTGGAGAGGTCCTCCTTCCGTTTCTTTTGCTTTCCCTTAGATGCTAGGGTAGCATCCACCTCCTCCACCTTCTTGATTCTGATCCCCTTTCCGCTACTTCCTGCCTTACTCAGCATTTTGATCTCTTCTTGGCGAAGAGCAGCCCACATTTCCTCCCAATCTGGAAGGGTTGCTCTGCCCAATATGCTCTAGACAAATACCTCCCAGTCTTTTGAGATTGCATTCAAGGCTATTCTCAACATCAATTCTTGATCTGGCGTGGCCCCTATGGATGTCAGCTAATCCCCGATCTCCTTCAATCAACCGAGGAAGGGGTCGATTTGTTCTCCCTTGTGCATCTGGTATGATCACAACTAATTTTCTAGTAACATCCTTCTCTGCACAGAAGTATGCTGGTACAATTTATTTAGGGCCTCCCACATCTCATTTGCCATGTCCTTTTCAGCAATATGTGGTACTACATGGTCCTTGACCCCGTCAAGAATGATGCTCTTGGCCCTCGCCATTGCCTCCTCATTCTTGTCGTTATTGACCCTATTACATAAATAAGGGGGTTAAAGTTGGACCCTAACATCCTTCTCCGCCCTTGCTGGCGCAGCCTTGGTCTCAGAGGCCTCTCCCTTGCTCTTCTTCCTTCAACATTGGGTCGCATAATGACCCAACTCCCCACAATGGAAGCATTTGACCTTGGAGAGGTCCTCCTTCCGTTTCTCTTGCTTTCCCTTAGATGCTAGGGTAGCATCCACCTCCTCCACCTTCTTGATTCTAATCCCCTTTCCGCTGCTTCCTGCCTTACTCAGCGTTCTGATCTCTTCTTGGCGAAGAGCAGCCCGCATTTCCTCCCAATCTGGAAGGGTCGCTCTACCCAATATGCTCTAGACAAACACCTCCCAATCTTTTGAGATTGCGTTCAGGGCTATTCTCAACATCAATTCTTGATCTGGCGTGGCCCCTATGGATGTCAGCTAATCCCCAATCTCCTTCAATCAACTGAGGAAGGGGTCGATTTGTTCTCCCTTGTGCATCTGGTATGATCACAACTAATTTTCTAGTAACATCCTTCTCTGCACAAAAGTATGCTGGTACAATTTATTTAGGGCCTCCCACATCTCATTTGCCATGTCCTTTTCAGCAATATGTGGTACTACATGGTCCTTGACCCTGTCAAGAATGATGCTCTTGGCCCTCGCCATTGCCTCCTCATCCTTGTCGTTATTAGCTAGCTCAATTGGGATAGCTGTCGTCCTTAAGGCAAAGTGCTTGACACGATTCCTATCTAGTACGGATAAGATTTTGGCCTTCCAGACTACAAAGTTTGAGGCTCCATCCAGTCTGTCCTGGTCTCTTACTCGATGTAGTGGCATTTCGCTACTCCTCTACTTCCCTCCTGGAAGTTCTCGGTATGACTCCTCTGAGCCTTGATTTCCCCCCTGGAAACCCTTCTGCCAATGTCAAGATGCCCCTCTCCAATCGTCTACACAACTGCAACACTGATCTAGATTCCTTGGCTAGAAATCCACCTAAGTCTTAAACAACCACCTGCAGGTCTTTGACAAACCTCACGAGCTTCCACCCTCTAGAGGGGAACATGATCATAGCATCACTTTGGTCCCAGGGGCACAACCACCAAATGTGCACCCATATAGATACCCTTTCGCCCAAAAGAATGAAATTGAAAAAATCAAGGAACTCCTAGAAGCCGGTGCCATTCGTCCTAGCGTTAGTCCTTATTCATCACCTGTGGTCATGGTGCTCAAGAAATATGGGGAATGGCGCATGTGTCCAGACTTCAAGGCCCTCAACAAGCTTATAGTCAAAGATAAATTCCCTTCCCGGTTGTTGATGATTTGTTGGATGAACTAAATGGTGCTCAATTCTTTACTAAGCTAGATCTTCGCTCGGGCTATCACCAAATACGCATGAAAGAAGTAGACATTCACAAGACTATGTTCCGAACTCATGAAGGCCATTATGAATTCCTCATCATGCCATTTGGTCTCTGTAATGCCCCATCCACTTTTGAGAGCCTCATGAATCACCTGCTCAAACCATGTCTCAGAAAATTTGTCCTCGTTTTCTTTGACAACATTCTCATCTACAGCCTCACCTGGGAAAAACATTTTCAGCATGTAGACCTACTCTTGCAACTGCTCCAGAAGCATAAATTATTTGTCAAATTGTCCAAGTTCTCTTTTGGCATAAAAGAAGTCGAGTATTTGGGCCACATTATGGGGCGTGGTGTCAGGGTGGATCCCAAAAAGATCCAGGCAATTCAAGATTGGCCCCAACCCAAGACCTTGAAGAGTTTGGGAGGATTCTTGGGTCTCACCGGTTACTATCACAAATTTGTCTGCAATTATGGTCGCATTACTAGACCCCTCACTCACCTTCTCAAGAAAAATTCATTCCTATGGACTATTGAAGCACAACAGGCATTTATGGCTCTCAAACAGGCGAAGTGTTCCACTCCCATATTCGCACTAACCGACTTCACCAATTCTTTTGTGATTGAATGTGATGCTTCAGGTACGGGTATTGGGGTTGTCTTAATACAAGAAGGTCGACCTTTGGCCTTCACCAACCAGCAACTAAGTGGGAAACATTTGGGACAATCTACCAATGAGAAGGAGATGATGGCCATCTTACATGTAGTGGATACCTGGCGACCATACTTATTGGGGTGGCGTTTCCAAATCCGCACAGACCATCAAAGCCTCAAATATTTTTTGGAGCAACGGCTATCCTCGCAACAGCAAAATAAATGGCTAGCCAAAATGCTAGGATATCATTATGAGATAATTTACAAGAAAGGGCGCGAAAATGTCGTAGCAGATGCTTTATCACGCCAATTTGAGGAGGACAACACTCTGCTAGCGATCTCTCTTCCCATTCCAAATTGGATTGAAGACGCCCGTAAGGAATGGTTTTCACATCCTTCGCTCTCCCAACTCAATAACTTGCGAGCAAATCCTAATTCCACAGTGGGCTACTCTTGGAATGATGAGATTCTTTGCTACAAGGATAGAGTAGTGATATCACCAACATCCACCCTCAAAACGCGCATTTTGGCAGAGTTGCACCCATCTCCCACTGCAGGCCATGCAAGCTTTCAGAAGACTTATGCTCACACTCGTCGTTCCTTCTTTTGGATAGGCATGAAAACTGACATTCTTACCTTTGTAGCTGAATGTGATGTGTGTCAATGCCACAAAGAAGAAACAGTCAAGTCCCCAAGAACTCTACAACCATTTCCCATCCCTGCCTCAATCTGGACGGATGTTTCTATGGATTTCATTACTGGTCTTCTGAAGTCAGGAAACAAGTCAGTCATCATGGTGGTTGTGGATATACTTTCTAAGTAAGCTCATTTTTGCGCCCTACCCCACCCATTTACCCCCAATTTGGTGGCTCAATATTTCATGGACCAGATCGTCAAACTGCATGGCATGCCCACTTCCATTGTGTCTGATCGTGACCAAATCTTCACTAGTAACTTTTGGCAAGAACTTTTCAAGCTACAAGGCACCCAACTCAAACTAAGTACTTCCTATCATCCCCAAACTGATGGTCAAACTGAAGCAGTCAACAAATGTCTGGAGACCTACATCAGGTGCTTCACTTTAGAAAAGCAACATCAATGGGTACAGTGGTTACCTCTAGCTGAATGGTGGTATAATACTAACTATCATGCCACCACCAAGATGCCTCCATATGAAGAGGTTTATGGTCAACTCCCCTTCACCTACTTCTTATACCCCTGGATACTCTAAGGTGTCAGCAGTGGATCAACTCCTACAGAACCGTGCAACCATGCTAGCTCGTCTCAAAGATAATCTCCATCAAGCTCAGAATCGCATGAAGCAACAAGCAGACCAACATCGTTCGGAGCGCACATTTCAAGAAGGGGATCAGGTATTCTTAAGGCTGCAACCATACAAGCAAACATCACTCTAACACAAGGGCTGTTAGAAATTATCTCCAAAATTCTACGAACCTTATCCAATACTTCAACACATTGGAGAAATAGCCTACAAGCTAGCCTTGCCACCAACTGCAAAAATCCATCTCGTCTTCCATGTATCACGCCTCAAGAAAGTGGTGGGGAACAATTGCAGAATTCAAACCAGTCTACTTGAATTGGATGAGGAAGGTTCAATTTGGCTCCAACCTGAACAGGTCCTCAACATGCAAGAACGACATCTGCATGACTGCACAATCAAGGGAGTCCTCGTCAAGTGGAAAGACACCTCTCCAGAAGATGCGACCTGGGAACCAACCATTATTCTTCAACAGTTTCCGCAGCTTCAACCTTGAGGACAAGGATGTTTTTACGGGGGAGGGCATGTTAAGGTCCAACCCTAAACTCCTTATTTATGTAATAGGATCAAGTCATAGTTATAGTTAGTTAAAGAGTCAATAAAGCCCATATTAATAATTGTAAGTGATTAACCCACTTTTAAAGAAAGGGACCACAGTTAGTTGCAAATGGGGCATGGTATTAAGAGAACCATGGTACTGACCCATGGTATTGCATGTATGAATCCTATATAAAGGATAGAGACTCCCCATTGAGGAGGGTCGTGTCTTATTTTGTAATCAAGACCTACTTTATTGGAGGTTGCCCCCTTGAAGAGGCAAGTGAACATTGCTTTCATCCATGAATAATAAAATACTTGTTGTTATTTCTCATTTTATTCTATGTTCTGGGTTGTGTTTCTTCGTATATTTGGTATTTTAGCATCTTTTCGCAGGTCAAGAGCATAACAAAGGAAGTGGAGACAGACGATGATTGTTCCATGAGTGCACATACACCATTTGAGAGGAAGTGGGGAGACAAATGATGACTGTTCCATGAGTGCACATACACCACTTGAGAGGAAGTGGGGAGACATTGAGCTGTAGTCAGACGAACTACAGGCGATGAGGCGCAAGATCCTCGAGGCACCCAGCCTCTTGGATTAGACCTTGCTACGGGAGCCTCGAAGAGGAGTAGCAGTACTGGCGGATGCTAGTAGAGACGGATGCAGAAGGAGCGACAGAGGGAGCTACAGTACAAGATTCCCAAGACATCGTGAGGCAGCAATGCGAGAAGAATGGGAGTGTTGCACTAGTGCAGGATGGCACAAAGAGGTGTGCAAAGGTGCGAGATGCAGGGAGTTGTTGTAGCAGCGCAGTCCTCAGAAAGGGAGCACTTGTCTTCTATACCACAGATACGCTATCACGAGGAGACCTTAATTCACTGTCATAATATCCACTGCAATAAGATATATATGCTAGCCTAATGATAGGAACTAACGCTATCCTTAACACTATGGTCGCAGTCTAGAAGGATGCATATGCTACCTTCTATATGCTACTTGTATTCTACCCTAAGTCACTGCAATGGAAATCTAGCAGCCATGTCTAAAGAGTGTTGTTCATATGCAACAATGGTCAATGGCATATAGTGCACAATGGGACAGCAATGGTACAATGGTACAGAAATGTGACAACAATGGAACATGGTGCAACATATGGTACAACAAGGGATAGCAAGCATGCAAGGGACAACAAGCATATGGTATAGCAAGGGACAACAAGCAAACAAGGTACAACAAGCATGCGAGGGACAGCAAGCATGCAAGGGACAACAAGCAAGCAAGGTACAACAAGCACATAGGACAGCATGGCAACATTGTGCAGCAATGGCACATGATGTAGTACAGTGATGGGTACAATCATGATTGATGAAGCATGATGAGATGCAGTATACTGATGATGGGTGTAGCATGGTGCAGCACGGTGAGGTGTAGCATGATGACGAGGTGCAGCAGAATGATAGGTGAAGGAGTCACCTTAGAGAATCAATTGAAGCAGCATGCCTTCAACTGAGTTCAACGATCTCATGTATCATCTTCTTAGAGATGATCTATGCTCTTATTTAGATAGTCAAAGGGTTGACTTCTGTTGTAAATGTACTATCTCTCTCTCTCTACTGAACTATTGAAGAACATATAAGAAGAATTGATCAAGGGTTTCCCCACATTGGGGTTTGTCCCTAGCTATCGCCACATCTTGTGTCCTCTTGTCTTGGCTTGTCTTCTGTGTTGATTTGGGGTCGCATATGATGTGTTCTAGCCACGAAAATTGGTGGAGAGGCTAAGGCACATGAGATCGCCAATACCCAAAAATGGTTTGGGCAAATTCTAAACAGTTTGGGAGATATTAAAATAATTAATATTTTAATGGAATCCCTAAGTTTAAACTTAGGGAAAATAAAATATTAATGTGAATTAATATAAAAATGTGTTAGAATGGTCCAAAAGTCATGGATCAAGCCAAATCTAATCTTAGCCATTTATTAGGGACTTAATCTTGGCCATTGATTTGCCAACGAGAAAAGTATAAGAGGAGGCTTGAGGGTCACTTGGAGGATACACCAAGAGATCAAGATTTCGACTTTCTGGGGCTGGGTTTGCTGAGAAAGTTGAGAGAGTGATCAGAGTTGCAACTGAGGGGCAGTGAATACAAAAGCAGAAAGGCAAAGATAGTGCAAGGAGGATCAGCGTAGTAGTCGGGAAAGCTAACGCAGAGGGCACAAGCCAAAACTGTCGGGAACTGCCGGAATAGTCGGGAAAGATGACGCAGAGGGTAGAAGTCGAAACTGTCGGGAACTGCCAAAACAGCTGGGAAAGCTGACACAAAGGGCAGAAGTTGGAACTGCCAGGAATAACTGGAACTGCCAAGAACTGCCGGAACAACCAGGAAAGCTGACGCAGAGGGCAAAAGCCGGAACCGCTGGGAACTGCCAGAACAGCCGGGAAAGATGATGTAGAGGGAAAAAACCGGAACTGCCGTGAACAGTCGGAACTGTCGGGAACTGCCAGAACAGCTGGGAAAACTGACGCAGAGGGCAGAAGCCATAACTGCCGGGAACAGCCAGAACTACCGAAACTGTCGGGAAAGCTGACGCAGAGAGCAGAAGTCAGCACTGCCGGAAACAATCGGATCTGTCGGGAAAGCTGACACAGAGGGCAGAAGAGGCTGACGCAGCAACCTACAAGTTGATGCTGGGGTTTTTCATGGGGTAGATTGGAGCTGAGGAGCTATCGGAGTGTTTATCTGGGGTTTCAGTCAGAACATCTGTCTTAAATTGGGAGGTGCTACTGCCGAGATTTTTCTCTATTGGATGAGCCGAATTTGGCACCCAGATTGTATTCTGAAACTACTTAATAAATCAAACCCTCAGATAGTTGCACCGGTTTTCCTGCATTGGGTTTTTCTGGGGACATTAGTCCAAAAATAACAATGTCATTTGTGTGCTTGTTTCTGTTTCCTTCAGTTGATGATCTGTAATGTGTTGAGCATGTACTTGCATTTATTTTCAGTATTTACTTTGCAAATAACTTTTTAATTAATCAGAACAACTAGGAAGGAATAAATCAGTAAGTACATGAAGGGTTTCTAACAGTTAGACTTAAAAATTCCAACATGGTATCAGTGCGTGGTTGCAGATAACAAGAGAACTAAGGACATCAACAGAGCAGAACAACAACAGCAAAAAACAGTTGTCCTGAGTGATAGAAGCTATTCCTAGCAGTAAAGCAGCAAGGGAGGGATGATGCAGTGCCTGCGTCATCAAGTTCGAGCCAAGAAGAGGTTGCACAGAGGCTGAGGGAGGCAAAGACAAGCTCACGCAAATCCACGCAGAGGCCAGGAGGGCTAACACAGTTGGTTGAGGAAGCTAGTTTGCCGGTGTTTGGATTGCTCAGAGCCTAGGAGCTCTCACCTTCAGGCTGCTAGGATTTAGGTGGCTGTGGGTAAGTTGCAGAGTGGGGCTGGTGGGGTACTGTTGTCAGAACAATACCTAACAGGGCAAGGCCAAGGAGGAGGGAGTTGCTACCGAGGGTTTCTAGCCGAGAAATACGGATCGGTGGTGCGGCTGCACATACGATCAGAGTGGGGGGCATCTCAACATGGGCAAAAGGATTTCCAGGAGGGAAATCAAGACTCGGAGGGAGTCCAAGAGAGAAATTCCAGACAAGAAGTAGAGAGACTTAGCAGGAGTCGAACCGATAACTTCCGGATGGGAAGTAGAGAGACTTAGCGAGAATCGAACCAAGAACTTCCAGACGAGAAGTAGAGAGACTCAGCAGGAGTCGAACCAAAAACTTCCAGACGGAAAGTGGTGAGACTCAACAAGAATTGAACTGAGAACTTCCAGGCGAGAAGTAGAGAGACTCAGAGGAGTCGACAAAGGAGACAAATGATGATTGTACCATGAGTGCTCACACGCCACTTGAGAAAAAGTGGGGAGACATCGAGCTGTAGTCAGACGGACTGCAGGGGATGAGGGGCAGCATCCTCGAGGTACCCAGCCTCTTGGATTACACCTTGCTACGGGAGCCCTGATGAGGAGTAGCAGTACTGGCGAATGTTAGTAGAGACAGATGAGGTTGAAGCGACAGAGGGAGATACAATGCAACATTCCCAGGACAACATGAGGCAGCAGTGCGAGAAGCACAAGAATGTTGCACTAGTGCAAGATGGCATAGAGAGGTGTGCAACGGTACGAGATGCATGGAGTAGTTGTAGCAGCGCAAAGGTCACAGAGGGAGCACTTGTCAACGACAAAGGGAGTTTTCAACTTCATGGGTGTCTCTAGCCTGACAGAGATGTCGGAGTTGCGAGATTAGTTACTTACTTCTCAGTAACTAAGTTGCAGTGCAGCAGTTAGCAGTGGTAGTGCTATGGGTAGCATGATGAGAGGGAGCTGCCATACGGATGCAGCAATGGCAGTGGAAGGGCCATGGGTAGCAGTATGAGATGCAGCAATGCAAATGATGGGCAGCAAGCCTAGCATCAGCACAAGGATAGATGCCGGATGATCAGGGTAATTTCATACAGGACCATTAACACATAAGCGGAATAGATGAAGATAGCCAGAGGTGGCTTAGATTTATATTATCAAAAGTAAGATTCAAATACAAGATCTTGTTCTTTTACAAAATCCCTTCCTCAGATCGACTGCTGGAGCATTTAGTAGATATATGTTAGCCGAAGCATAACAAATCTACATGCTACCTGGCATACCAGCACACTGAGTCTCAAGATTAAAACAGACTTACAGACTCCATAGACAAACTAAGAACCGGCCGCTTTAGGTTCTCACTGGCTTCGAGAACCAATGCACAGGCTTCTCAATTCTCCGAAAAACTTGAGCTCTTCTCATGATGCAAGCATTTCAGACTGTAAGTAAGTTCGACTCAAACTTCCCATAAAACCCTGAATGCCTCTTACTCCGAAGTCTTAATGTATTTATAGAACTTTGAGGGAACAAGCATCCGTGAGTGGGCTATGTACAGACTGACAAAGCTAAAAGCAAGATGCTTTGAAAGGACCAAAATCCGGGCATAAGTGGACTACTCATGTCATCTCATCCCTATTCTGATACGGAAAGCCAGAGGCATATGGGGACTAGATTTACTTTATGTTTACACAGAGGAGATTCGTACCAGAGAATCCTCGAAAGACTGAAAAGATGAGATTTGCATATCTCATTATTTATACAGTAGATATTCTTGATCGGGAATCTACGTAAGACCCGTCCAACTCCATTGTCGATTGGAAAGACTTTACAACATAGTGTAGTAATCTATTTGAGGCCAGCTGTAACCCTGAAGATTCCATCGTTCAATCAAATAATTTGAAAAGTACTGGACCCATATTTCTTTCTCTATTTCCCAATTATTTTCGTCATGAGGGTTCGATAATTCCAGGTAGCTAAGATGAAGAAATGGATTGTATTCTAGATTTATCTGCTGATGAAAATCTTCATAGTTGGAATTATCGCCGGTATGAAGTATTCTTTCTTTTTAATGATTCATTACAAACCAGCGCACATGGCCACATCTTCGTACTCCTTGTAGAAAATCAAGATCACTTAAATTGACAAGATCATTGATTGTTTTTCTTAGGACATCTGTCAGGCATAGTGTCTAAGGAGTGAAGTTAGGAATTTTTAATAGGGTGAAAGAATATGGTTTTAAGATTAATGGGGATAATCCATAAATCTTCCACTAGTCCATGAGCCATTCTGCAAGTGGGTCATCTTCTTCCATATCTTCGACTGGCATATGCTCATACCAAAAAGAGAACTGCACAGAATAAAACAGATTAGTTACAAAATTTTGTATTCCCATACTTGTGTAGAATGCCTGTTCTTGTCGTTCTTCATCAAAGTTGTCACGATCAAGAAAATTGCAGAATCTTCTAAGAGTAATATGGCAACTGGTAATGTGAGAACTGTCTTCTTCATCTCTTTCTATTCTGCAGGAAATACTTCCAATGTGTCTTAGATAGTCAAGAGCTTCTGCGGCCTCTTCATTCATTTCATATTGAAGTGGATCTGTCCATTTGTATGGTATACCAATCCTCTGTCTCACTTCTTTGATTGGGATCCAGTTATGCTCATGATCTAACAAATCTTTTTGTAAATTGAAGGAAACCCATCCAGTTGATGTTTTAATTTCTACTGCTTCTGGATTTCTTCGGATAAAATTCAGGGATAAGGCATGCATTGAATGTTCTTCAAGAAATTCCCTGCTGAGCATGTCAGCAAAGCTATTTTTATCGCCTTTGACAAACTCAATATCAAAAGAGTACTGGCTGAGTTCCATTACCCAGCACACCATGGCTGCGTCCTCAAACTCACACTTCTAAATAGCAAACTTCAGGGCTTGACAATCTGTTCTTACTATAAAATGTGTGTAAATGACAAAGTCTTTAAACTTGGAGATGCCAAGGCATACTGCACGCAATTCCTTTTTAAGGCTAGACCAGTTCAACTGATTTTTAGCCCAAAGACCAGATGAATATTGACAAACCTCTAGTGCTTTTTTATCTGTGCGGTTTTCCTGACATAAAACTACACCCTAGCCAGCATGGCTTGCATCTATCATGATGATCTTTTTCCATTCTTCTCTGATAGGTGAGAGGGGCTGTATATTTTTCACTCTTTCTTTAATTCTTCGGACTGCCTCAGTGCAATCTTTATTCCAGGGAATAGGATTTTTCTATAGATGTTTATTTAGCAATTTTCTTTCTTAAGCACAATGTTTCAAGAACTTTGAAATGTAATTTAGACTGCCTAGGAATCTTTGTAACTGATTTTTATCAGTTATCTCATCAGGAAAATGGTCGACAAAATTGAGACTCCTTTGTATCACACTGTAGGAACCATACTGAATATTGTATCCAAGAAAGTCTATCATGGTTTTGAAAAGCTTCATCATGGATGCAGAGAGGACTATTCCCATTTCTTTTACTCTTTGATAGAATATCTTTAGATGCTTGATATGTTTAGGAATGTTATCAGAATGAATCAAAAGATCATCTATATACTTCTTTAGAAATTCATCCATACCTTCAAAGGTTTCATCCATAATTCTTTGGAAGGCGGATGGAGCATTGATCAAGCCAAATGGCATAATATTCCATTCAAAGTGTCCTTCAGGGACAGAGAAAGCTATTTTCCATTTGTCTTCTTCTTTGATCCCAACCTGCCAGAATCCTGACTTCAAATCAAACTTAGAGAATATTTTTGATTTAGAAATCTGGGCTAGAATGCTTGAGGGTTTAGGTAAAGGATAAGCATCATAATCTAGAATGGAATTTAAGGGCTTATAGTTAACAACTAATCTTGGTTTTCCTCGAGCCTGTTCAACATGATTATTTACATAAAATGCAAAGCAAGCTATAGGGCTCTTGCTTTTTCTGATTAATCCTTTTTCTAAAAGATCTTTGATTTCTACTTTGCATGTCTTTAATTGCTCTTCATTCATAGCCACATCTTTAGATCTTCTGAGTTTGCCATTAAAATCTTTCTTGAGTGGCAACTCTACTTCTTGCTTCTTTATATGCCAAAATGCATTCGGATCATCAGAGAAACATTCTCTAAATTTGGCAGTAATATCTGCAATTTCTTTGGCATATTTTCCATTATTGAGAAGTTATTCTGCTTTTAGAACTTCTTTCTTTACCTCCATTTTGACTAAGAGGTGTTCCATTCTTTCAATCCTAGATATTCTATTTGGAGAATTAGGATTGATGAAAGGAAAGAAAAATTATTTTTCATCCAAACTAACAAAATAACCATACCTTCCTGATGCTCGATCTAGCTTGGCGCCATGCTTCTCAAAATTTTTGAAGAAGGGAGTCCCAAGGTACATGGCACAGTTTATTCCTGGGACTATTGGACAAACAAGACAAACTCCAGTGCTTTCTATCAAAAAGATATTTACCTCGACTTCATGCTTTGTAGGAATGGCTCCACTGGCAGTTATTACCTTTGGACAAGCTGTAGGTCTTCTTAGATGGGCTGGAACAACTTTATCACTGACAATGTTTAGGCGAGATCCTGTGTCCATCAAGACTTTCCAAAACTCTGTATGATTGCCAACTTGTACTTTTAGTTTGACACAATACATTACATCTTGGTTTACATAGTGGCAACTCAAACCCGATCTTTCTACTTCAGACTCATCATCTGAATCTTTCTTTTCAGGGTCTGGCTTAGCAATATAAGTCCAGTTTTCTTCTTTCTTGGAGGCCTCTGGTTTTGTATATGAAGAAGAAGCTGCATTCGCATCAAGTCTTTTGATAGAAAGATCTCTGTGATTTTATATGCATAGTCTTTTATTTTCTTTTACTGTTTTTCTCAATTCTTTAATAGCCATATGCATAGCAGGCAATATCTGCGGTAAATCTTCACCAAATTCTTCATTTTTGAACTGTCGTGTTAGAGCCTCTACAGAAAATAATGAAGCAAGGGGAATGTAACCTCGATTTGAAGATGACTTTGAAGTTTTCTTTGAAAGGTGATCTGTTAACATTGATCTGTACATCTCTTTTAGCTGTTGATCACTTGCTGCCATCATTTGAGTGAAAAGATTTCTACTTATTTCATCATCTTCATTTTTCATCATACTTATCATATTGCACTTGCAAACATCGGGATCACTACAGTCGCAATCATTGCAATTAGTGCAGTAGGGGTCTCTGCAGTGTTCTTCTTCTTCTGAGGAAGAATCATCTGCAAAGTTCAATTCATTCTTTGATTCTGAATCAGAGGAAATTAGCTCATCACAACTGCTTGGAAGGTCAAAGTAATTTACTTTACCTTTCTTATTCTTATATGCAATTTTCTTTTTAGAGAAATCTTTCTTTTTCTCAGGACATTTATTAGCTGTGTCCTTTTTTTTGGCAGTTGTAACAAATTACTACTTTGGAAAACATTTCGGTTTTTTTGTATGGCTTCTGCTTTCTGTGCTGAACATCTTTTTTGTGGTGAAGCGGGGAATTCTCTTTGGAAAATCTCTTTTTCTTTCTTCTCACCCCTTCAGAATTGCCAGCTTTGCCCAAATGCCACTGTTTACATAGCTGCTAATAACCATGCGGCTTCTTTGGGTTGGTGGCTGCGTGACCAATCTTCATTTGAGAGCAAAGTTCGACAATTACTGCTTTGACTGCTTGACGAATGATGCCAAATTTGTAGTCGCCAATTTTGCCTGGGAGTTTTGCTATAATTGCTGAAGATACCCAGTTAGGCAAGGAGGCAACAAAAATCTCTTTCCATTTTGGTTCAAGAATTAAATAAGGAGAAAGAGTGTGGAGACGATGCAGATATTCATTAAAATATTCATCAAAGTGCTGCATGTTGTGCAGTTTCATTGCAAGTAGAGTAATGACAGTTATATCATTGGTGATCTGAGGAAATCCAATGAAATTAACTGTGATGCCATAAATCAAACAACCTATCATATTATTTACAGGGAGAGCAGTGACTGGGTCCATGTATGTAGTGCCATCTGCATTTAGAATGACTAATTGTTCCCATTGTGAAAGCAGAGTAGGCAATTTCAATGTCTCAGCTTTAAGCCAAGAGTCTAATGTACCTTCAAAGCCAGCTATTATTCTTCGTGTAGCATTTATTGGACCAATGTCATCAGCAAGGTAAGTACGATAACATACAAGCATAGAATGTAGGACAGACATTACTTCTGCTTCGGTACAGTTGTCAATGTTCCATGAATAAGTGGAACTTGCTGACCAATCCTTATGATATTCTAATTTCATTAAATCACGACGGTCAGGAGCAGGGTTCCAAGTAGAAGTCCAGGTAGATCTAGAGGTAGTAGCATGGACTTGCTGGTCAATTTCAGAAGTCGCCATATGATCAGAAAGATTCAATTCTGAAATACCAAATTTTTCTTTGTCCTGCTGAGAGAAATTATTAAAGCAGTTTTATAGCTCTTCAAGTTTAGGTGTATCATCAATTTTATTGACACTGGTAATTGCTGCATCTGATTTATCTTCTTCTTCGTCATGACTGGATGAAGCAAAGAACTCTGAAAAGCTTCCTTTGAATTCTTTAGATTCTTCGTCTTCTTTCTTTAAACCAAGAGTGACTTTAGGGACCGACTTTGGAAGTGGTGTAAAGAAACTTGGATTAGCAAATAAAGAGTATGGATGAGAAGAAGTGGGAGGAGGAAAGTTTATGATACTTGGAGTTTTGATTAAACTTTCCACAAAAGGAGAAATAGAATAAGGGACAGTGGTAACTGGATTGGAAAACAGAGTTGCAGATTTATAGCTTTCAATATTTGGCTTTTTCGTCAAAGTAGCTAAATCTGAAGAAACAGTTTTCACTTGTCCTCTTATCAAATCTAGATTGTTATTAACTCTAACAATCTCTCGTCCGTGAGCAATTGCTACATCATGGATCTGCTTTTCTGTTTTTAAAGACAGCTTATCACGACTCTGTGCTATAGTCTGATCATTTTCAGCCAAGGTCTTTACATGCTCATTTAAGTACATAGTATTGTAATCTTGCTTTTGCAAAATTCTATCCAGAAGAACTTTCATTTCACTATTTGCTTTTTCTAAATTATCAAATTTAGTTCTAGCAAATCTTTCTAAGCTGGATAGAGCAAGATTAGTCCAATTGGTAGCGGCTATCATTTCTTTGGCTGAAGAATTCAGATCATCTGGATGGGAAGGCAAAAGTTTATACAGTTTCCCATCTTGTCCTCTAATGACCATATTTTTCCAAGGAGGAAAATCATTGTCTGTCTCAAAAATATTTCCATCTAGGAGTTCCCATTTATGCTTTGCAGGGGTTCTTGATCTTATCATATTTATTTTAAGATTAGAACAATCTTCTCTTATTAATTCCTCTCCCTTTTGTCTAATGTAAACCAAATTTCTAGGGGTGTTTGGTTTACTCATCATTTTCTGAACTTTTAAGTCAAACTCTGGAATCCTTAGAGGAGAAGGAATTATTACAACATTTTCAGCCATTCTTTTATCAACAAAATTTTCTGGATCTCTCAATCTTTTCTGCTTGGCTTGATTTCTGAAGGATTTCATCAAGGCATCTTCAACTTGATTAATTGAAGGATAGTACCATTCATAGAAAGATATCCACTGATTATTAATAGTCATCCAGGCTTTCCATGACTCACTATTTTGCCCATTGAATTTCTTGCGATCCTTTTTCTCTTGGAGCAACATTTCTTGAATATAGAGATGCTCTTTTTCATGAGTAAAAATATCCCAATGGAACATTTTCTTTTTCCAAGGATCAGTTGGATCATAAGGGCCAATTCCTTTAAAAAAATTTAGAAAAGAGAGGATTTCTTCATCAGATGGGATCTCTACAGACTTTGGAATTTTGTCTATAGGATTTCTTCTATAGTCTAGAATTTGAAAAGAATGAACAAAACCTAAACCAGAGGTAGCAGTTGGGCAGACTGACTGAACAAACATTTCTTCATAAGGATTGAAGAATGTAACTTTAGTGTAACTCTTATCAAAACAAACTGAGTCTTCAACTGGTATAAACTTGATCATATTAATATGAAAGTCGTGAGGTGACTCTCCATGAGGGTGAGGAGGGTCATTTGAAAATTGACAATATGTTTTGGAATAGTGAGGATGATCGCAAACCGAAGATAAGGCATTCTGAGAAGAAGAAGGATTGCTGAACAGATTTTTTAAAACTTCAAAAACAGCAGGGTCAATGACGATCTGCTGAGGATTTTGTACAGAGGAAATGATATTTGAAGGATTTGTATTTACAATAGGTACAGAAGTGACAACAGTGTTAGAAGGATTTGATCTGGAAAATCTTGTGACGACTTTGTCATCCATTTCGGTTATTACAGATTGAGCTGCATGTACTGTCTTTCTTGCAGGGTTTTTCCAGTTAGTAACCCAATCATCTGGAGGACACAGATGTTTTCTTGAAACAGAGACGGGGGCAAAGGGGTTACAGGATGAATCGTATTGAATAAGAGTAAATTTTCCATCATCTTTGTCTTGAGTATGCAAAACTGCAGGAACAGTAGTATTGTAGAACCGAACACAAGTGATATAGAATATAGCTAGATTTTTGGATTTAGACTTAAAATTCTCATAGCCTTGTGTCTGTATACCCAGAGTCAAACACTGTAAAATATTTATATCATCAAGTGCAACAAAAAAAATCTAGAAAAACATCATACTATACAGGGCCATCGGACAAACTTGTTTCTATCCCACCTATCAAGGCTTGTGTAAAGGATGACCATCTATTATCAAAGAGGGCTGAGAAGACATAGGCTTTTTGGCCTTTTCGATGGAGTGCATTTAGACCGACTCTCACCATCCCGATATGGGCATATTGATAACCTGCCTTGCGGGCTGCTCGAATATGGCGAATTTCAATCATGGGAATTGTCATCATAGTATTGAGATTTAGCTCAGTCTTTATGGATTTTTCTTTAATCTTTATTTGACTGTACGCGTGAAGATTAAAAGGAGTTAATCCGCGGTAAACCTCAGAAGGAGATACAGGGGGAAGTCTCCAGTTGACAGAAGGAATTGATTCTTCCTTTTCTATGAGGGAAAAATTTGCAGGGGTGTCTTCTTCAAAACAAATATTTAAACCACTATGCAATTCATCTTCATTTTGGGTGGTTTCTAAATGTTTAGAACCAAATTTTCCCATAAAAGCAAAAGAACTTGCAAGATCCATTCAGGAATATAAATAAAAATACCCGTTAAATAGTTTCTTCAAGCTCAAGTATTGCTTGCTGATTTCTTTGAAGAAATTGCGGCTTTTAACTATGAACAAATCGCGGCTTCCTCGATTCTAGCTCTACACCGAATGCTACCCTTCAACGCCTTCAGCGGCTCCACACGGGCATTACGCACTATTCACGGCCTCAACGAAACTAGTGATCCACTCAGACGATATGTTACCAACAGTTTTCCACTCGGACAATATCTTACCAACAGAATATCATATACTCAACAACTCGACTCTGATACCATTTCATACAGGACCATTAACACATAAGCGGAATAGATGAAGATAGCCAAAGGTGGCTTAGATTTATATTATTAGAAGTAAGATTCAAATACAAGAGCTTGTTCTTTTACAAAATCCCTTCCTCAGATCGACTGTTGGAGCATTTAGTAGATATATGTTAGCCAAAGCATAACAAATCTATAGGCTACCGGCATATTTGCAGGGGTGTCTTCTTCAGAACAAATATTTAAACCACTATGCAATTCATCTTCATTTTGGATGGTTTCTAAATGTTTAGAACCAAATTTTCCCATAAAAGCAGAAGAACTTGTAGAATCCATTCAGGAATATAAAGAAAAATACTCGTTAAATAGTTTCTTCAAGCTCGAGTATTGCTTGTTGATTTCTGTGAAGAAATTGCGGCTTTTAACTAAGAACAAATCATGGCTTCCTCGATTCTAGCTCTATGCCGAATGCTACCCTTCAACGCCTTCAGCGGCTCCACACGGGCATTACGCTCTATTCACGACCTCAACAAAAAGGAAGAATCAATTCGTTCTGTCAACTGGAGACTTCCCCCTGTATCTCCTTCTGAGGTTTACTGTGGATTAACTCCTTTTAATCTTCGTGCGTACAGTCAAATAAAGATTAAAGAAAAATCCATAAAGACTGAGCTAAATCTCAATACTATGATGACAATTCCCATGTTTGAAATTCGCCATATTCAAGCAGCCCGCAAGGTAGGTTATCAGTATGCCCATCTTGGGATGGTGAGAGTCGGTCTAAATGCACTCCATCGAAAAGGCCAAAAAGCCTATGTCTTCTCATCCCTCTTTGATAATAGATGGTCATCCTTTACACAAGCCTTGATAGGTGGGATAGAAACAAGTTTGTCCGATGGCCCTGTACAATATGATGTTTTTCCAGATTTTTCTGTTGCACTTGATGATATAAATATTTTACAGTGTTTGACTCTGGGTATACAGACACAAGGCTATGAGAATTTTAAGTCTAAATCCAAAAATCTAGCTATATTCTATATCACTTGTGTTTGGTTCTACAATACTACTATTCCTGCAGTTTTGCATACTCCAGACAAAGATGATGGAAAAGTTACTCTTATTCAATACGATTCATCCTGTAACCCCTTTGCCCCCGTCTTTGTTTCAAGAAAACATCTGTGTCCTCCAGATGATTGGGTAACTAACTGGAAAAACCCTGCAAGAAAGATAGTACATGCAGCTCAATCTGTAATAACCGAAATGGATGACAAAGTCGTCACAAGATTTCCCAGATCAAATCCTTCTGACACTGTTGTCACTTCTGTACGTACTGTAAATACAAATCCTTCAAATATCATTTCCTCTGTACAAAATCCTCAGCAGATTGTCATTGACCCTGCTATTTTTGAAGCTTTAAAGAATCTGTTCAGCAATCCTTCTCCTTCTCAGAATGCCTTATCTTCGATTTGCGATCATCCTCGTTGTTCCAAAACATATTGTCAATTTTCAAATGACCCTCCTAACCCTCATGGAAAGTCACCTCACGACTTTCATATTAATATGATCAAGTTTATACCAGCTGAAGACTCAATTTGTTCTGATAAGAGTTACACTAAAGTTACATTCTTCAATCCTTATGAAGAAATGTTTGTTCAGTCAGTCTGCCCAACCTCTACCTCTGGTTTAGGTTTTGTTCATTCTTTTCAAATTCCAGACTATAAAAGAAATCCTATAGACAAAATTCCAAAGTCTGTAGAGATCCCGTCTGATGAAGAAATCCTCTCTTTTCTAAAAATCTTTAAAGGAATTGGTCCTTATGATCCAGCTGATCCTTGGAAAAAGAAAATGTTCCATTGGGATATTTTTACTCATGAAAAAGAGCATCTTTATACGCAAGAAATGTTGCTCCAAGAGAAAAAGGATCGCAAGAAATTCAATGAGCAAAATAGTGAGTCATGGAAAGCCTGGATGACTATTAATAATCAGTGGATATCTTTCTATAAATGGTACTATCCTTCAATTAATCAAGTTGAAGATGCCTTGATGAAATCCTTCAGAAATCAAGCCAAGCAGAAAAGATTGAGAGATCCAGAAAAATTTGTTGATAAAAAAATGGCTGAAAATGTAATAATTCCTTCTCCTCTAAGGATTCCAGAGTTTGACTTAAAAGTTCAGAAAATGATGAGTAAACCAAACACCCCTAGAAATTTGGTTTACATCAGACAAAAGGGAGAGGAATTAATAAGAGAAGTTTGTTCTAATCTTAGAATAAATATGATAAGATCAGGAACCCCTGCAAAGCATAAATGGGAACTCCTAGATGGAAATATTTTTGAGACAAACAATGATTTTCCTCCTTGGAAAAATATGGTCATTAGAGGACAAGATGGGAAACTATATAAACTTTTGCCTTCCCATCCAGATGATCCGAATTCTTCAGCCAAAGAAATGATAGCCGCTACCAATTGGACTAATCTTGCTCTATCCAGCTTAGAAAGATTTGCTAGAACTAAATTTGATAATTTAGAAAAAGCAAATAGTGAAATGAAAGTTCTTCTGGATAGAATTTTGCAAAAGCAAGATTACAATACTATGTACTTAAATGAGCATGTAAAGACCTTGGCTGAAAATGATCAGACTATAGCACAGAGTCTTGATAAGTTGTCTTTAAAAACAGAAAAGCAAATCCATGATGTAGCAATTTCTCACGGACGAGAGATTGTTAGAGTTAATAACAATCTAGATTTGATAAAAGGACAAGTGAAAACTGTTTCTTCAGATTTAGCTACTTTGAAGAAAAAGCCAAATACTGAAAGCTATAAATCTGCAACTTTGTTTTCCAATCTAGTTACCACTGTCCCTTATTCTATTTCTCCTTCTGTGGAAAGTTTAATCAAAACTCCAAGTATCATAAACTTTCCTCCTCCCACTTCTTCTCATCCATACTCTTTATTTGCTAATCCAAGTTTCTTTACACCACTTCCAAAGTCGTTCCCTAAAGTCACTCTTGGTTTAAAGAAAGAAGACGAAGAATCTAAAGAATTCAAAGGAAGCTTGTCAGAGTTCTTTGCTTCATCCAGTCATGAAGAAGAAGAAGATAAATCAGATGCAGCAATTACCAGTGTCAATAAAATTGATGATACACCTAAACTTGAAGAGCTAGAAAACTGCATTAATAATTTCTCTCAGCAGGAAAAAGAAAAATTTGGTATTTCAGAATTGAGTCTTTCTCATGATATAGCGACTTCAGAAATTGACCAACAAGTCCATGCTACTACCTCTAGATCTACCTGGACTTCTACTTGGAACCCTGCTCCTGACCGTCGTGATTTAATGAAATCAGAATATCATAAGGATTGGTCAGCAAGTTCAACTTATTCATGGAACATTGACAATTGTACCGAAGCAGAAGTAATGTTTGTCCTACATTATATGCTTGTATGTTATCACACTTACCTTGTTGATGACATTGGTCCAATAAATGCTACATGAAGAATAATAGTTGGCTTTGAAGGTACATTAGACTCCTGGCTTAAAGTTGAGACATTGAAATTGCCTACTCTTCTTTCACAATGGGAACAATCAGTCATTCTAAATGCAGATGGCACTACATACATGGACCCAGTCACTACTCTCCCTGTAAATAATATGATAGGTTGTTTGATTTATGGCATCACAGTTAATTTCATTGGATTTCCTCAGATCACCAATGATATAACTGTCATTACTCTGCTTGCAATGAAACTGCACAACATGTAGCACTTTGATGAATATTTTAATAAATATCTGCATCGTCTCCACACTCTTTCTCCTGATTTTATTCTTGAACCAAAATGAAAAGAGATTTTTGTTGCCTCCTTGCCTAACTGGGTATCTTCAGCAATTATAGCAAAACTCCCAGGCAAAATTGGCGACTACAAATTTGGCATCATTCGTCAAGCAGTCAAAGCAGTAATTGTCGAACTTTGCTCTCAAATGAAGATTGCTCGCGCAGCCACCAATCCAAAGAAGCCGCATGGTTATCAGCAACTATGTAAACAGTGGCATTTGGGAAAAGCTGGCAATTCTAAAGGGGTGAGAAGAAAGAAAAAGAGATTTTCCAAAGAGAATTCCTCGCTTCACCACAAAAAAGATGTTCAACACAGAAAGCAGAAGCCATACAGAAAAACCGAAATGTTTTCCAAAGCAGTAATCTGTTACAACTGCCAAAAAAAGGACACACAGCTAATAAATGTCCTAAGAAAAAGAAAGATTTCTCTAAAAAGAAAATTGCATATAAGAATAAGAAAGGTAAAGTAAATTACTTTGACCTTCCAAGCAGTTGTGATGAGCTAATTTCCTCTCATTTAGAATCAAAGAATGAATTGAACTTTGCAGATGATTCTTCCTCAGAAGAAGAAGAATACTGCAGAGACCCCTACTGCACTAATTGCAATGATTGCGACTATAGTGATCCCGATGTTTGCAAGTGCAATATGATAAGTATGATGAAAAATGAAGATGATGAAATAATTAGAAATCTTTTCACTCAAATGATGGCAGCAAGTGATCAGCAGCTAAAAGAGATGTACAGATCAATGTTAACAGATCACCTTTCAAAGAAAACTTCAAAGTCATCTTCGAATCGAGGTTACGTTCCCCCTGCTTCATTATTTTCTGTAGAGGCTCTAACACGACAGTTCAAAAATGAAGAATTTGGCGAAGATTTACCGCAAACATTGCCTGCTATGCATATGGCTATTAAAGAATTGAGAAAAACACTAAAAGAAAATAAAAGACTATGCATAGAAAATCACAGAGATCTTTCATCAAAATACTTCATGCGAATGCAGCTTCTTCTTCATATACAAAACCAGAGGCCTCCAAGAAAGAAGAAAACTGGACTTATATTGCTAAGCCAAGCCCTGAAAAGAAAGATTCAGATGATGAGTCTAAAGTAGAAAGATCGGGTTTGAGTTGCCACTATGTAAACCAAGATGTAATGTACTGTGTCAAACTAAAAGTACAAGTTTGCAATCATACAGAGTTTTGCAAAGTCTTGATGGACACAAGATCTCGCCTAAACATTGTCAGTGATACAGTTGTTCCAGCCCATCTAAGAAGACCTACAGCTTGTCCAAAGGTAATAACTACCAGTGGAGCCATTCCTACAAAGCATGAAGCCGAGGTAAATATCTTTTTGACAGAAAACACTGGAGTTCGTCTTGTTTGTCCAATAGTCCCAGGAATAGACTATGCCATGTACCTTCGGACTCCCTTCTTCAAAAATTTTGAGAAGCATGGCGCCAAGCTAGATCGAGCATCAGGAAGGTATGGTTATTTTGTTAGTTTGGATGAAAAAGAAATTTTCTTTCCTTTCATCAATCCTAATTCTCCAAATAGAATATCTAGGATTGAAAGGATGGAACACCTCTTAGCCAAATGGAGGTAAAGAAAGAAGTTCTAAAAGCAGAAGAACTTCTCAATAATGGAAAATATGCCAAAGAAATTGCAGATATTACTGCCAAATTCAAAGCATGTTGCTCTGATGATCTGAATGCATTTTGGCATATAAAGAAGCAAGAAGTAGAGTTGCCACTCAAGAAAGATTTTAATGGCAAACTCAGAAGATCTAAAGCTGTGGCTATGAATGAAGAGCAATTAAAGACATGCAAAGCAGAAATCAAAGATCTTTTAGAAAAAGGATTAATCAGAAAAAGCAAGAGCCCTATAGCTTGCTTTGCATTTTATGTAAATAATCATGTTGAACAGGCTCGAGGAAAACCAAGATTAGTTGTTAACTATAAGCCCCTAAATTCCATTCTAGATTATGATGCTTATCCTTTACCCAAACCTTCAAGCATTCTAGCCCAGATTTCTAAATCAAAAATATTCTCTAAGTTTGATTTGAAGTCAGGATTCTGCCAGGTTGGGATCAAAGAAGAAGACAAATGGAAAACAACTTTCTCTGTTCCTGAAGGTCACTTTGAATGGAATATTATGCCATTTGGCCTGATCAATGCTCCATCCGCCTTCCAAAGAATTATAGACGAAACCTTTGAAGGTATGGATGAATTTCTAAAGAAGTATATAGATGATCTTTTGATTCATTCTGATAACATTCCTAAACATATCAAGCATCTAAAGATCTTCTATCAAAGAGTAAAAGAAATGGGAATAGTCCTCTCTGCATCCAAGATGAAGCTTTTCAAAACCATGATAGACTTTCTTGGATACAATATTCAGTATGGTTCCTACAATGTGATACAAAGGAGTCTCAATTTTGTCGACCATTTTCTTGATGAGATAACTGATAAAAATCAGTTACAAAGATTCCTAGACAGTCTAAATTACATTTCAAAGTTCTTGAAACATTGTGCTCAAGAAAGAAAATTGCTAAATAAACATCTACAGAAAAATCCTATTCCCTGGAATAAAGATTGCACTGAGGCAGTCTGAAGAATTAAAGAAAGAGTGAGAAATATACAGCCCCTCTCACCTATCAGAGAATAATGGAAAAAGATCATCATGACAGATGCAAGCCATGCTGGCTGGGGTGCAGTTTTATGTCAGGAAAACCCCACAGATAAAAAAGCACTAGAGGTTTGTCAATATTCATCTGGTCTTTGGGCTAAAAATCAGTTGAACTGGTCTAGCCTTAAAAAGGAATTGCATGCAGTATGCCTTGGCATCTCCAAGTTTAAAGACTTTGTCATTTACACACATTTTATAGTAAGAACAGATTGTCAAGCCCTGAAGTTTGCTATTTAGAAGTGTGAGTTTGAGGACGCAGCCATGGTGCTCTGGGTAATGCAACTCAGGCAGTACTCTTTTGATATTGAGTTTGTCAAAGGCGATAAAAATAGCTTTGATGACATTCTCATAAGGGAATTTCTTGAAGAACATTCAATGCATGCCTTATCCCTGAATTTTATCTGAAGAAATCCAGAAGCAGTAGAAATTGAAACATCAACTGGATGGGTTTCCTTCAATTTACAGAAAAATTTGTTAGATCATGAGCATAACTGGATCCCAATCAAAGAAGTCAGACAGAGGATTGGTATACCATACAAATGGACAGATCCACTTCAAGATGAAATGACTGAAGAGGCCTTAAAAGCTCTTGACTATCTAAGACACATTGGAAGTATTTCCTGCAGAATAGAAAGAGATGAAGAAGACAGTTCTCGCATTACCAGTTGTCATATTACTCTTAGAAGATTCTGTAATTTTCTTGATCGTGACAACTTTGATGAAGAATGAAAAGAACATGCATTCTACACAGGTATGGGATTACAAAATTTTGTAACTAATCTATTTTATTCTGTGCAGTTCTCTTTTTGGTATGAGCATATGCCAGTCGAAGATATGGAAGAAGATGACCCACTTCCAAAATGGTTCATGGACTGGTGGAAGATTTATGGATTATCCCCGTTAATCTTAAAACCATATTCTTTCACCCTATTAAAAATTCCTAACTTCACTCCTTAGACACCATGCCTGACAGATGTCCTAAGAAAAACAATCAATGATCTTGTCAATTTAAGTGATCTTGATTTTCTACAAGGAGTACGAAGATGTGGCCATGTGCGCTGGTTTGTAATGAATCGTTACAAAGAAAGAATACTTCATACCGGCGATAATTCCAACTATGAAGATTTTCATCAACAGATAAATCCAAAATACAATCCATTTCTTCATCTTAGCTACCTGGAATTACCGAACCCTCATGTCGCAAATAATTGGGAAACAGAGAAAGAAATATGGGTCCAGTACTTTTCAAATTATTTGATTGAACGATGGAATCTTTAGGGTTACAGCTGGCCTCAAATAGATTACTACACTATGTTGTAAAGTCTTTCCAACCGACAATGGAGTAGGACGGGTCTTACGTAGATTCCCGATCAAGAATATCTACTGTATAAACAATGATATATGAAAATCTCATCTTTTCAGTCTTTCGAGGATTCTCTGGTACGAATCTCCTCTGTGTAAACATAAAGTAAATCCGGTCCCCATATGCCTCTGGCTTTCCGTATCGGAATAGGGATGAGATAACATGAGTAGTCCACTCATGCCCGGATTTTGGTCCTTTCAAAGCATCTTGCTTTTAGCTTTTTCAGACTGTACATAGCCCACTCACGGATGCTTGTTCCCTCCAAGTTCTATAAATACATTAAGACTTCGGAGTAAGAGGCATTCGGGATTTTATGGGAAGTTTGAGTTGAACTTTTCTCCTGCTCTGCATCTACGGACTTACAGTCTGAACTGCTTGCATCACGAGAAGAGCTCAAGTTTTTAGGAGAATTGAGAAGCCTGCGCATTGGTTCTCGAAGCCAGTGTGAACCTAAATTGGCCGGTTCTTAGTTTGTCTATGGAGTCTGTAAGTCTGTTTTAATCTTGAGACTCAGTGTGCTGGTATGCCAGGTAGCCTGTAGATTTGTTATGCTTCGGCTAACATATATCTACTAAATGCTCCAGCAGTCGATCTGAGGAAGGGATTTTGTAAAAGAACAAGCTCTTGTATTTGAATCTTACTTCTGATAATATAAATCTAAGCCACCTCTAGCTATCTTCATCTATTCCACTTATGTCTAGCTCTACACCGAATGCTACCCTTCAACGCCTTCAACGCCTCCACACGGGCATTACGCACTATTCACGGCCTCAACGAAACTAGTGATCCACTCAGACAATATGTTACCAACAGTTTTCCACTCAGACAATATCTTACCAACAGAATATCATATACTCAACAACTCGGCTCTGATACCATTTCATACAGGACCATTAACACATAAGCGAAATGGAATACTTAGTGAGTATTGCTAGAGCACAATCTTCGCTAAGAGGGAGTGTTGATTTGGGGTAGCATCGGATGTGCACTAGCCACGAAAATTGGTGGAGAGGCTAAGGAACATGAGATCTCCAATACCCAGAAAAGGTTTGGGCAGATTCTAAACAGTTTGGGAGATATTAAAATAATTAATATTTTAATGGAGTCTCTAAGTTTAAACTTTGGGAAAATAAAATATTAATCTGAATTAATATAAAAATGTGTTAGAATGGTCCAAAAGTCATGGATCAAGCCAAATCTAATCTAAGTCATTGATTAGGGACTTAATCTCAGTCGTTGATTTGTGAACAAGAAAAGTATAAGAGGAGGCTTGAGGGTCACTTGGAGAATACACCAAGAGATCAAGATTCCGACTTTCTGGGGCTGGATTTGTTGAGAAAGTTGAGAGAGTGATAAGAGTTGTAGCTGAGGGGAAGTGAATACAAAAGCAGAGAGGCAGAGATAGTATCGATAGGATTAGCGTAGCAGTCAGGAAAGTTGACGCAGAGGGCAGAAACCGAAACTGTCGAGAACTGCCGAGAAAGTTGACGCAGAGGGAAAAAGCCAGAAATGTCGGGAATAGCCGAAACTGCCAAGAACTACCAGAAAAGCTAACACAGAGGGCAAAAGAGGCTGACACTAGGGTTTTTCGTGGGGCAGATTAGAGTTGAGGAGCTACCGGAGTGTTTATCCGGGGTTTCAGCCGAAACATCTGTCTTAGAACAAGAGGTGCTACTACTGAGATTTTTCTCTGTTGGGTTGGTGAGCCAGATTTCGCACCCAGATTGTATTCTGAAACTGCTTAATAAATCAAACCCTCAGATAGCTGCACCGGTTTTCCCGCATTGGGTTTTTCAGGGGACCTTAGTCCAAAAATAACAATGTCATTTGTGTGCTTGTTTTTGTTTCCTTCAATTGATGATCTGTAATGTGTTGAGCATGTACTTGTGTTTATTTTCAGTATTTACTAATTTTAGGTATGTTCTATGCTAGAGCAATTTATTTCAATTTCTTTCCCAGATTAGAAATCACATTAGCGTAAAGTAAATTGCAGATAGAACATAAATATAAATCGCATAAGACAAGCCAAGACAAGAGGGCACAAGATGTGGCACCAACCAGGGACAAACCCCAAAGTGGGGAAACCCTTGATCAATTCTTCTTTTATTTTCTTCAATAGTATAGCAGAGAAAGAGAGAGAGATAGTACATTTACAACAAAAGTCAACATTTTGACTTTCTACATCGACATGAGATCAGTTGAAGACATGTTGCTTCAACTGATTCTTCAAGGTGACTCCTTCATCATTCACAGTATTGCATCTCGTCCACTTGTTGCACCTCTCAATGCTGCACCATGCTGCGCTTATCAGAACCATGCTATGCACTTCATGTTGCTGCTCCTATCATTGAGCTGCTCCAATTATCGAGGCTGATCTGTACTCAATGACTTCATCATACACCATCCATTATCACTTTGCTGCCCCCATCACGCTGCAACCATCATCATGTTGCATCCTTGTTACCTGACTTATCCTCAACATAGTAATACTAACCCATGAAAATAGCTTTGTCCATCTCATGTTACAGTAGCATCATACAACCCTCTAATAGCTTGAGATCTCAATAGTATAATACATGACAGCTCCACATATAATGGTAAGAATTTGAGCCCTCAAATACCCATACGAACTGTTGACTGTGGTGTTATGGCCTGCAGCCTAACACACAGTTTTCCTGTAGCAGCATAAACATTATACTTGTTCTTCCAATGATACCCCAACAGGTTTGTTCCACTGTTCCTTTTAACTCAGCCTTCTAACAAGAAGAAACCACCCTCACACAGCTGTAACAGGGATGCTCAAACAGTCCCTTAACCTTGCTGTATTATGGTTCCTTCTACTGCGGCTAGGGCACAACAGAATCACAGTTGGACTGTGGCTTGAATAGTAGATCTGGTCTCCTTCTTACCAGCGTATGAGGGCCTCCTTATTACTGCGTATAGCGCTGCTGATCAATCCTTCATTTGCTGTGGATAATGTCTCTTTATAATAGCGGACAAGGCCTCTTCCTTTCCTGTGTATTCGTGCCTCCTTTGCTGCATAAAACCCTTGTTAAATGTGACCTAGGGCATCCTTAAACCCTGCGGCTAGGGCACCCTTAAATGTGGCTAAGTCTCTCCTTTTGGACTGCGTATGAAAGCCTTCAGATGACTGCGTCTTACTCTCCTTTAGAATCGCTTATGGGAGCCTTCTAGGACAATGGATTAGGGCATTCAATCTGAGCCTAGAATCTTTCCTTTACTACGGCTAGGGTATGGAAAGATCTCGCTCAATTGTGGCTAGGATCCTCTCCCTTCAACTGCGTCCTGATGTCTCCTCCGTGACTGTACTTTAAGGCTGCGTATAATGCCTTCACCTTCATTGCATTTAGGGCATCATCTTTTTTGCCAGCGTATTCTCTTGGTGTCTCTCCTTCACCAAAACCCAAAGACGTGGAGAGAAGAAGATCACTTCAAGAGTAAGCGTGTGTGAAATGACTTCAAATCCTCTTCTATTTATGCTAAAACGTGGAGTTTGAATAGACATGACGGTTGGGCTTTTGAGCCTACTCAAGTTGTTGGCCGACTTGACAATTTATCTTATAACACAAATAAATTCATAACTTCATAAATACTTATCGGAATCGGATGATCTTTAGATCAATCCTACACCTCTCAATGAGAGGGATCCAATAAAAAAATCAGCTGCCATAAATAAGATGACCCACATGGAGTTTGGCCCTAGTTGCCAATTTTAACACTTCCTCTCCACTAGGGAGAACTCCATCTGCTGATCCATATATCCGACTATACTATCTTTGCCATTAATGTCCTGCACTGCTCTGCTCAGCTCAGCTCTGCTCAACTCAACTCTGCTCTACTCTTTTGAACCATGAAGAAGAAGAATTGATCGAGAATGTGTCATACCATTCTCCAATAAAAAAATCAGCTGCCATAAATAAGATGACCCACATGGAGTTTGGCCCTAGTTGCCAATTTTAACACTTCCTCTCCACTAGGGAGAACTCCATCTGCTGATCCATATATCTGAATATACTATCTTTTCCATTAATGCCCTGCACTTCTCTACTCAGCTCAACTCTGCTCAGCTCAACTCTGCTCTACTCTGTTGAACCATGAAGAAGAAGAATTGATCGAGAATGTGTCATACCATTCTCCACTGACCCGAAGTCAGTCTCAGAGTGTGTACTACTAGTCCCAAACCAATCCTCAACCGACCCGAAGTCAGTGTCATAGTATGTACCACTCTTACTGGTCCCAGACCAGTCCTCTACTGACTCGAAGTCAGTGTGATAGTGGGAACCACTCTCACTGGTCCTAGACAAGTATCATTGATCCCAGATCAATGAAGGTCATCCTAGCATAGGGAGTACGGTAGATACAACGATGCGTCCATCAGTACTACTATGGTCCCTATCCTCATTTCCCTGCTCATTGATCATATGAGAGGTACTTCCCATGAGTCCCGGACAGCATGGGTAGGATGCCTCGACAGGAGAACTAATCATCTTGTCCACAGGAGAGCGAATCATCCTGTCCCACAGGAGAGCGAATCATCCTGTCCACAAGAGAGCGAATCATCCTGTCCCACAAGAGAGAATCATCTTGTCCATAGGAGATCGAATCAGCTTGTCCCACAAGAGATCGAATCATCCTGTCCACATGAGAGCAAATCATCCTATCCAGTGGATGCCACGGAGAACTAGTCATCCTAGCCCACGGGAGAACTAGTCATCCTGGCCCACGGGAGAACTAATCATCCTGTTTAGTGCGAACCACCAGGGGAGGGTGAGTCACCCTGTGGTCGTATGTTGCTCTAGTAAGAATCCCAAGCCCCTAGAGCTCCCAGAGCTCAATGTATGCAACATGCAGGACCCTTTTACAAGGGTCTCTCGATGACTCCAAATCGTTCTGGAAAATCACAGATTTGATCTTTCCCCGGGGCTTTGTCAAAATGTCTGCGACCTGTACATCAATCTCAATGCGATGGAGCTTCCTTGCTCATTGACTTACCATATCCCAAAGAAGGCAGTATCTGATGTCTATCTTCTAGAGAAATCATCGAATACGGGATTCCTCAATAATCGAATCCCACCTCTGGTTGTTGCAGAGAATCGCAGTGGTGTGTACAATCAACTCACTTAAGAGCTCCTGCAACCATGCAGCTTCACACGAGATCATACTCGTAGCTATGTATTCGATCTCGACGATGCTTATAGAAACCAACTTCTGCTTCCTGCTTATCCATGATATTGAAGCAGAATCCAAAGAGAACCAGCACTGAGAAATGCTCTAGTGATCCTCCACACTGCCTACCCAGTCAGTGTTTGAATAATCATGCAGTTTCATATTTCCGGCAGTGTATCTCAATCCATGAGAGATAGTGCCCCGAAGATATCTCAGAAAATTCTAGGCACCAATCCAATGAGGCTCAACCAAATATGAGCTCACCATGCTAACTGCAAAACATATGTCTGGACGAAAGTTCACCAAGAACATCAACGCGAATGAGGTTATGAGACTCAAAGGCATTTCCCAAATCTGGTCCGACATCATCACCATATAACTTCTGAAAGTTAATATCCTCAAGGTAGTCACGGGCTTGCAGTTCACCATTCCACATCTGGAATCCAACTCCCTCTTATTTCTGCAAGTGAGAGGGTTTGCACCTGTTTGAAATAGGTCATCCTCAGAAGGTGTTGGTATGAGAGGTCTATCATCCACAACCTTCAAACAATGGTTTGAATCAGCTTCACTCTTAGTGAATCTCAGCTTCATCTGACAGCTATCAATCCTCTCATACTACGCCCAGGGAATTTTCTTCAAGCCATAGAGGGCTTTCTTCCACCTGCATACGTGAGATTCCTGATCACGAATCTCAAACCCCTCAGATTGTTCCAAACTTGTGGACTTGCTACATGAGGGGAATGGTCCCCTTGTAAGATTTTCCTTTGGTACATCTCAGACATGTACTTTCATGCTCTTTTTGAATTCAGGTATCCCTGCCACCATCTGACTCATAGACCTTCGGTGTTGTGTGTCAATGGACATGGTCACCAGTGGACTTCTTGCAACTTGATACAACCCTGAACTCAAAAACATCTTTGAAAATTCTATTTTGAAACATGTACCTTTTCATTGATAAGTGCCCCTTGAAACCTTTGACTTCCATTGTCGAAATGGACACTAGGTTCTTCTTGTGATCAGGTACATAAAAGAGATTTAGTAAGTGAATCGAGTTACCCTCATTCAATTGAGGGGTGACATTTCCGGGATAGGTGGCATCGGCTCCAAGTATAATCCCACGATTGTTAGAGAATGCACCCATCTATCCCCAGATTCCCAAAGAATCTGAAGGAGAGGGCCAATACAAGATAACGCTTCTTTATCTTATCATAAACAACATTTGATTCTTCATACCTAGGGTTCCTTGCTTTCTATGAAGAGTGGGCCAATTTCCTGCATTATGGTCGAACTAGTTATCTGTCTTTTCTTCCACCCTAGGATCCAGTCATCCAATGAAGTGATCCATCAGAAACTTTTGTTGCGCCAGTCTGATAATATTCTCTGCTTCGACTTTACCCTTGGTGAATTCAAAGAGGGATGAGGAATCCACTGATCCTTTTGTCCTTTCCTAGCTGTCTTCGGTGATTGCTCTTTCACTCTTGCTTAGGCATTGTTTTCATCTCAGCTCTGATCCCATGTTAATTTTAGGTATGTTCTATGCTAGAGCAATTTATTTCAATTTCTTTCCCAGATTAGCAATCACATTAGCGTAAAGTAAATTGCAGATAGAACATAAATATAAATCGCAGAAGACAAGCCAAGACAAGAGGGCACAAGATGTGGCACCAACCAAGGACAAACCCCAAAATGGGGAAACCCTTGATCAATTCTTCTTTTAAGTTCTTCAATAGTATAGCAGAGAAAGAGAGAGAGATAGTAAATTTACGACAGAAGTCAACATTTTGACTTTCTATATCGACATGAGATCAGTTGAAGACATGTTGCTTCAACTGATTCTTCAAGGTGACTCCTTCACCATTCACAGTGTTGCATCTCGTCCACTTGCTGCACCTCTCAGTGCTGCACCATGCTGCACTTATCAGAACCATGCTATGCACTTCATGTTGCTACTCCTGTCACTGAGCTGCTCCAATTATGAAGGCTGATCTGTACTCAATGACTTCATCATACAACATCCATTATCACTTTGCTGCACCCATCATGCTGCAACCATCATCATGTTGCATCCTTGTTATCTGACTTATTCTCAACATAGTAATACTAACCCATGACAATAGCTTTGTCCATCTCATGTTACAACAGCATCATACAACCCTCTAATAGCTTGAGATCTCAACAGTATAATACATGACAACTCCATATATTATGGTAAGAATCTGAGCCCTCAAATACCCATACGAACCGCTGACTATGGTGTTATGGCCTGCGGCCTAACGCACAGTTTTCCTGTAGCAACATAAACGTTATACTTGTTCTTCCAATGATACCCCAACAGGTTTGTTCCACTGCTCCTTTTAACTCAACCTTCTAACAAGAAGAAACCACCCTCACATAGTTGTAACAGGGATGCTCAAATAGTCCCTTAACCTTGTTGTATTATGGTTCCTTTGACTACGGCTAGGGCACAACAAAATCACAGTTGGACTGTGGCTTGAACAGCAGATTTGGTCTCCTTACCAGCGTATTAGGGCCTCCTTATTACTGCATATAGGGCTGCTAATCAGTCCTTCATTTGTTGCGGATAATGTCTCTTCATAACAGCGGACAAGGCCCCTTCCTTTCCTGTGTATTCGTGCCTCCTTTGCTGCATAAAACCCTTCTTGACTGTGGCCTAGGGCATCCTTAAATGTTGCGGCTAGTGCACCCTTAAATGAGGCTAAGTCTCGCCTTTTGGACTGCCTATGAGAACCTTCAGATGACTGTGTCTTACTCTCCTTTAGAACAGCTTATGGGAGCCTTCTAGGACAACGGATTAGGGCATTCAATCTGAGCCTAGAATATTTCCTTTACTGTGGCTAGGGTATGGCAAGATCTCCCTCAACTACGGCTAGGATCCTCTCCCTTCAATTGCATCCTGATGTCTCCTCCATGACTGTACTTTAAGGCTGCGTATAATGCCTTCACCTTCACTGCGTTTAGGGCATCATCTGTTTGGCCAGCGTATTCTCTTGGTGTCTCTCCTTCACCAAAACCCAAAGATGTGGAGAGGAGAAGATCATTTCAAGAGTAAGTGTGTGTCAAATGACTTCAAATCCTCTTCTATTTATACTAAAACGTGGAGGTTGAATAGACATGACGGTTGGGCTTCTGAGCCTACTCAAGTTGTTGGCCGACTTGACAATTTATCTTATAACACAAATAAATTCATAACTTCATAAATACTTATTGGAATTAAATGATATTTAGATCAATCCTACACCTCTCAATGAGAGGGATCCAATAAAAAAATCAGCTGCCATAAATAAGATGACCCACATGGAGTTTGGCCCTAGTTGCCAATTTTAACAACTTTGTAAATAACTTGTTAATTAATTAGAACAAGTAGGAAGGAATAAATCAGAAAGTACATGAAGGGTTTCTAACAGTTAGACTTAGAAATTCCAACATTTTGCGATCTATGTTTATGTTCTATTTGCAATTCACTTTAACGTTGATGTGATTGCTAATCTGGAAAAGGTATTGTGCTAACTATGAAAATTGAAATAAATCGCTCTAAGCATAGAACATACCTAAAATCAACATCAAAGCAAAGAACAATATAGCCCTATAAAAACTAACATGGGATCGGAGCTGGGCTGAAGAAAAGTCATGGAGATCACCCCTATGATGACACCACTGATGGATGCAAGGAGAGGATGGTGGAGACCTAAAAGAATTCTAGGTTTTGAAGATAACCTTAGGCAATTTGTTTATTAGGGTTTAATGGATATTATGAGGCTAGGGTTTGATAGAAACCATGGTTTATGGAAAATATTTGAGATATGAAACCTAGCTCAAGCACTTGTGACAGATTTGATGAAGCCTTAGATGGGATAATCTCTAGTAGGCCTAGTTGTTGATAAAGTTGATCGAAATAGGGAAGGCAACATTGTTATATGGACAATGGATAATGATGGCTCTTGAAGGTTGGTTCAAGAGAGAGATGATCACCTCTCATTGAAGATAAGTTCTTTCTGACTTATGATGCTTCTCTATATCCTTACTTTTGTTTAGACTTGTAGATTTGATTATTGTTTTGATCATTACTTATACTTCCTGCATGTATATTTGAGTATTTGGATGTTTCTAACCTCCTTGATGAGATGTAACAAGTGCATCCTTCTTGAGGATCACGGCTAGTGTAGGAAGAGGCATTTGATGAAAACGTGACAAAGCGCTACAACTTGCCTATGTAAAATAATAAGGTGCACAAGTATTTGAATACTACAAGGTATGCATGGTATATTGTTTCAATGTTATGTTTCAACTCTAATATTGGATGGCAAGGTAAGCCCTAAGGTATGATGAGAATGTCCTATTCTCAAATGGTTCATGCATGCATATGAAAGTGATTTGGATTCATGGTTCTTATGATGAAATGGTACACTTGACATTGAACAAGTATCTTACCTTCTAGACATAATGAAGTTCTTGATTCTATGAAGCTACATGGAAATATTGATCTTTGATATATTGGTATACTTTATGTTTGGCTAACATCTATCATTTTGGATATCTTGATCCTGTGAAGAAGGCTAGCTCCTTGATTTTAAAAGATGGTAACTTATGCTACCGATATTGTTTGTGAAAAGCTTGATAGCCATGATAATAGAAGTGTAACAATGAGATTGATATTCATGATCTTTTGTTGACCATGGTTATGCTTTGATGTGCTTAGTAATTATGGCATATGATAAAATTGAATGCCCTAACTTTATGGATTGAGTTATGTGACAAAGAAGTAATGCTTATGATCATGATTCTTGAAGTATACTCCTATTAGCTCTTTGACATTAACCCTTGATAAGATATTGATGTCATGATGTCATGGTGAAGTAGCTGATGCGAACATATATGACCATGATGAATATATGAATATAGTCTGACTTTAGGATCTAACAGATTTACTGATGCATGATAGCATTATAGACATGTTGATGGCATGAATGAAGATGATTGAAGTGGATTCCCATTCAGAGGGAGAACCTCTCCCTAAGATCCCTTCTCCTATTGCCATTTGCATTATATAATCTTTACTGTTTAAGTATGATTTATGGGCATAAATAGACAAATATCTGACATGGTTGATCTACAGCAAAATTCTGATCTGAGGAGAGAGAGTTTTCTCTTACTCTGAGCCCCAGTTGCACAAAAGAAAGCCTAGAGGTGCGACTGTAGCCTCCCAGTTGCACGGAAGCAAGCTCAAGGGTGCGACCGAGGCACTGAGATAGTTCTGGGTAGATCTGACCACAATCACTCACTTACAGTGCTTTAGATCCGACCGCACAAAGGAAGGACTATGGGTGCAACTATGCCTGCAGGACAAAAATGAAGTTTGTCCATGAAATCAGATGTTCACCTTAAGGATGTCACTCCTACAAACATGAAGCAGACAACAGAAAGATATCTGAGCAGGGAAGTTTGAATGTTTACTATAATATGGATGTGTAGACTGGACTTCTGTTTGCAAGTGACCGAGATATTATGTGTCATTATGATTGAAGTTTGGGTTGCAATAGTTTGACATGATTTGGCTAATTGATGTAGATGAGTAGTGTTTGGAGTTTTGAAATGATGTTTACTTAGAACTTTGACTTGATCTTGGGATATGTTCTAGACTATAGATCTCATTATGATAACAAATTTGGGATTTGACATGTTGACAAATGATTTGATTTGACAACTGATGGTTTGCCTTGATGACAATGCTCTGACGACATAGTAACTTTCAGTGACTATTATTAGTATTTGATAATGTTGTTGTATTGTCCTTCTCATTCTTAGCACATTGGTTGAAGTATTGACAGTTGTGATTCAGTGTGAAGCTATCTCTCAATGAATGGATGGAAACTGCATGACTTATCCTTGGTGTATGCATTTGCATCTAATGACATAAATGACCTATATTATGATCATGAGGATGACTTGATGAAATTTGGATTGATATTGTTTGACAAATGAAAACTTGTTGGCATGATAATAGATGAAGTTGTGACTTGATGAGAACTCTACATGTCACCTGATCTAAAGAATTTGTTACAACAATATTGATGAGATTGATATTAGTTTTGATCTAGCATCTAAACATTGACAAGCTGACTTAGTTGCTTCGATTGTACATTATTGATTTATGTAGGGCTGATGCAGAAAGCTTTGTATGAAGCAAGCTACCCGATCCAGATATGTCTGCATTGACACTTATTTGGTGAAGTCAGGATGATGTGTTGACCCAAACCTCTACTTCAGAAGTGTTCGAAGGTATGACTTTGATTTTGGTTTTGGTTTTATATACTAATGGTCTACTATTGACAGGTAATGAGCCTCAGATGAATTAAGCAAGAGGGAGATGGCTTTTGAAGCTCGAAATAATGAATCATGGCATGACGAATTGATTTCTAAAGTTGGGAAAAGATAATCTATATTGCGAAGCTATTAAAGAAGTGGAAATGCAAATCCTTGGACACTCTGATTGAATTTCAAGATGTTGTGAAGAGATATTGTTGAACTCGACTTGGCAATCGACAGTTGATTGAAGCATTGATGTTCTGTTTTGAACATTTTGTGAAAAATTCTAACCCAAAATTCTACTGCAGTAACTGATTTATTTCACCTACTTATTTCTCACAATAAGTTATTTGCGAAGTCTCTTCAACAAACATTAAAATAAATTCTACTACAGTTATCACATAATTTCATAAAGAAAATAACAAGCATAGGAACCAATCACATCAACACAGTTGTTTTTGGACAATTGTCCCCGGAAAAACCCAAAGTGGGAAAATCGGTGCAACAGATGAGGGTTTTATTAATCTTTAGCAACAATTGCTTTTACAAGGAATGATTTTACAGAGAAACTGAGACACTACTGGGAGAAAACGCTTGAGACAAGGTTCCTTCCTTTCCTGCAAATTTTTGACACCCTGGAGACCCTTCTCCCAGCTGTGTCATTTCTGTGTCACTCAGTGTGGTTCTACATCCCTCTGCATCAGCCTGCGTGAGGACTGTGTCTCTTGGACTGCATCTTTCCTCTGCATTGTCTTTCAATACCTTTGTGTGACCTCCTCCTCAGTCATTGATCGTTGTTGATGCCCTCCGCTTCCTCCACCCTGCAACTCTCCCTCTGAAATCGATCTCCTTCTCTTTGAGAATCGATTTTCCTTGGGATACTGAGTATCCGCTAGTGTGTCTCCAAATGATCCTCAAATCTTCTCTTATACTTTTCCTGTTGATGAATCAATAGCCGAGATTAAGTCTCTAATCAGCGGTTAAGATTAAAACAGACTTGATCCTCGTCTCTTAGAAGCTTCTCACCCTTATCTTTATTAATACCCATTAATATTTTTATTTTCCCAAGTTTAGACTTATGAACCCATTAAAAATATTAATTATTTTAATAACTCCTCATTTGGGTGGAATTTCTCCAAACGATTTCTGGGTCTTGGAGATCTCATGTATTCTAACCCTTCCACAAAATTTTGGAGCTAGAGCACATCCGATGCTACCCAAAATCAACACATTTTTTTGTCTATATATACATGATGTGCATAGAACCTAAGTGAATTCATGATTGAGCCGCTTCATATACATTGAGCTGTCGCCAAGCACCCTTCAAAATACTTGCATGGGATGATATTTTTGGTCTGAGATATTCTTCCTGTGATATGTGACTACTCAGATGTACTGATAATGATTAGGATCGTTATGAGCACATTTGGATGTTGCTCGAGTATGAAATCTGCCATGATATCTTGGATGAGAGGTTCGTAGCACGACCAAGGCTGAGTACGATGTTGCTAACATGGCTAGTGGTGAGGTAGGATGAAGAATCTCCTTACAGAGTCATCTAAGCAGGATCTAGATATGACATGAATACATTATGATGACAAAAAGTGGGAACCGATTAGCAGAGAACCCGCATATAGTTGGGACTGACTCACCTTCATATATTGAGACAGTGTTGTTGTACGAGACAAGCTCAGGCTTGTGGTTGGCACCTCTTTAAGAGGGAGGATGACTATGGTATCCTTTTTATGATATATATGATTATTTATGTTCTAATATGATATTTGATTTGATGACCTACATGAACAGGAGACCACTACTATTGCTACATGATAATCAAGCTGATACTAGATATGAGTATGATGAGAGCATCGTTGATCGAGGACACTGAGCCAACTCTTTCCCCTGTCTGAGCTCCCAGGGTGTGGAATTGAGATGGAGGGCTCCTTGGGTTGAGGGAATTCTGGAAAATAGGGTATCACCCCTATGTGTCACCCATAGGGTTGGAGATACTGCTAACCTATCTCCGAAGATAGGGTCGGAGATGTTGCTCCTTTATCTGGTCTATGTAGAGTATGCCCCAGTTGGCATCATACCCACAAGTTGGGCTTGTTGGGAATACCACTCCTTGTTTGGCCAACGGGTTGAGAGTGTACTTGGGGTGTACAACCCAAGTTGATTATGATGCAGGTGTTCTATCGCATGACTGCCTAGAGTCATCAATGTGAAGATCAGCGGGCAATAGGATTTGGTTGAGATTTTCTCCCCTATGTGGTTCCAAGTTGAGAATGAGCTCCCCAATGTGATTCCAGGGTTTAGATGTGCTCCCCTATGTGTTTGGATATCCTATTGCTTGATATGGGGTCATAGTAGTAGCTCCCCCATGAGATTTCGAGTTGAGATTGAGCTCCCTGATGTGGTTCTAGGTTGAGATGTGCTCCATTCATTGTATGCTCTCCGATGATGATACAAATCACAAATTTAGCTCCCCGTCAATATCCCCAGGTAGCAGCCCACTGGTAGAGATTTCGAGTAGTAGCCCGATGGACAGAGGGTGGTAGATTGAGCTCCCCTTTGATGTCAAAATTCTTCTTCTTTTAGGTTCGAGAATATTCAACATATGAGTAGGGACAATCAAGAGATAAGCAAAAATGAGCAAGAGATGAATTGAGATGATCAGTGAAGATATTAAATGATGAAATACTTGAGATTGGATATGATTTGATGACAGAATACACATGACACAATGCAAGTGGAATTCTCCCTATTTGAGAGGGAGTGTTAAAATATGAAATTGCGGTCAAATTCCACTTTGGACAGCTCACCTGATGGAGATAATGACTGCATTGAATTCCTCTTTTCGAGAGGACCAAAATCGAACTAAAAATCACTCAAATCAGATAAGGGAAAGTGTACTTATGAAGAAAAGCCCACATGTGCATATTTGATAAGGTTGGCTCTAAAGCAAAGTAGACCACCTTGAAAGGCTATAAATACAAGTGCCCTCTACCTCATTTAGACACCAAGAAAGATGAGACACTGTTGTATCTTGGTTTTTGGCTCACACAGGTCTGAGGCTGGTCCGCGGAGGAATAGGTTCGCTCTGAGGTGAAATTGCAAGGTCTGAAGCTCGCATCTCTGATTTGGGGATTTGGGCCTCAGTGGCAGGCACAACACAAGAAGAAGTCAACCGCAGTCGCTCGCACAAAAGCTCATATGAGCGACTAGAGCCTTCCAATCGCACGAACAACTTCCATCCATGTGACTGGGATTTAGGGTTTTCGCAGTCTAGATCTGACCCCAGTTGCTCGCATGCCAAGCTTAAGTGAGCAACTGGGAAACTATAGTCTCTCGCATGACTCCTCTATGCAACCAGGACCTAGAAGATGAAATTTCAGTCTTCCGAAGATTTCACTCAGTGACCGCAGTGTTCAGCAATTGACCACAAACAGTGATAGTTCATTACAGGTTTCTAAATTAGGGTTTTGAGTATAAGCATTGTTGGGTTCATTCGATGGATTTTGTAGTTGTTTTGTTGAATAGTTGCATAGATGAAGATATGGATCATTGTACTCTCTTTTGCTTAATCCTTTGATGACGATCTAATAAAAAGAATTTGAAAGGGTTTTCCCGATAGTGGGTTCTACCATGGTCTGCGACCAACCCTGATGTCTCTATGTGTGAATGCTTTTCTTCTATTGTTTCTTTATGTTCCATTGCATTGATGATGATGACTTTGTTTTTTCTACATAGTTGCATATGCTACTGAACAATGATGTAAATATTAATGATGTTATGATGTTATGATGTTATGAGGTGAACTTAATGTGTTAATGAAGAAATGCAATTATCAAAGCAAAGAACAATATAGACCTATGAAAAACTAACAGTTTGCTTTCCTGACAGCACAAGAGGGGGTTGAGGGTGCAGTTCCAATAACTTTTCATAGAGCTATGGGTCAAACACTTGCCATTGTACAAGATTTTAATGAGAAGGTCAAGAGGATGGTTGATTCTCCTCATACCTACTATGAGGTAACCAAATATCTACAAGAACTTGTCCTCAGTCTGAGAAATAGGGTAGAGCACTATACATGAGAGAATCCATTTTTTGATGAATTTGGTATGGAGAATGAGATTGATAATTTCCTAAGCATATGAGTGTACCTAACTAATAAAGGTTACTTGGTAATTGAAGAAACAGAGGCATTAGTTTCAATTCATGTAAATGGAGGTAGTGGCATGCTAAGTGAAGAAATGTCTCACGAGCAAGCTATTCTTGAGGTTAATCTTGCAGCTGTGAGACAAATTGAAAGAGAGTTGCATTTAAGGGCCATTGGTGGCATCATTGTGGTCAACTTCATCAATATGAATGAGGGGCATAAAAGGATGTTGTGTGAAGAAGTTAAGAACTATGTTGAGGAAGATCAATCTCACATCACATTTTCTAGTTGTTTGAACATGGGCTGATGGAAATGAGAAGGCAACAGGCTTGCCCAAATCCATCTACAATTAGAAGTACCGAAGGAGAAGCATGGAAATATTTTGCACAGAAGTGGGTTGCATATGTGCAAAAATAGACCTTGCAACCCCTAAACATGCAATTGCTTGAGGACAAGCAATGTTGGGAAGGGGGGATTGCAATGTCCTCTTCTAATTAAATTTCCCAAGGGAGGAGGAAGTAGCCTATCTAACCCCATAGACTATAGTCATTTGCAAAGGGGGGAACCCATTATTTAATGTCATTGGGGTAAAATTAGATAATTCCGGGTAAATGGAGGAAAACATGCAATAAAAGACAAATTTGGGCCAAATGGAAGGAAAATTGTTAGCAAGTCAAATTCAAATTAGGAGAGAAGACCACAAAGGAAATCTATAAAAAGGAGAGAAGAGATTCATTTTGATCATCATGGATTGTGGAACTTTCTGATTTTTGAGCTGAGGCTCTTCGAGGGTTTTGAGCCCCCTTTCTCTATGATTGGTTTCAGTGGTGAACTATTCCACCCTAGCCAATCCCTTCTCTCTAATCTATTTAACATAATCATTGAGACAACATTCATCTATTTGTGCCAATAAGGGTTTCTAAAGGAATAATTCTATGACAGCTAGGCCCTGTGACATTTTTTTTGGGCAATGAATTATCATTTAGATATCATCTGAGGTAGTGGCCCATTTACAAATACTCATCTATGGCATCACAGGAATTCTGAGACTCATTTGGACAACATGTCATCCCAAAGGATCCCCCTATGACAGTGAGGTCTTGAATAAATGTAACAACCCATTTAATATAAGCCTAAACTTTAAAAATGAAAATAAGTTAAATTTTAATAAATAAATATAAAGTTGAAACTTTATAATATATATAGTTTAAATTCATAAAAAAATTAAAGTATATAATAAATAAATAAACCTAAAATAAACTTTATAAATAAATATGAAAGAATTGAGTTATATGAAATGGGACATAACATTTCATAAAGGGAATTAAATGATAAAACATTTATGGAGTGCATGAACCAAACGGAAAATATCTAAGGAGATATGCATGCAGGGAGGTGTCGGGAGGAGGAAGAGCGGTGGCCGAAGGCTGGAAGGCGGCCACTGCCAAGCTTGATATAAAAACCACTGGACTGAGCCGAGGCAGGGGGGAGAAAATTGAGAGGAGGACAGAGGGCAGAGCAAGGAACGAGAGCTTTGATTGACCTGAGGTTCTGGGCACAGGGTCAGTAAGCTTCACAGAAGCTTGCTGGGTTGGCTGGGAGGAATTGGTTTCCCAGTAATCGAATCAGCTTCAACAGGAGAACAGGAGCAGACAGCAAAATCAGTCGACAGCAGTTTAGGTAGGTATTCATTATTTTACGCTTCTTGCATTTCAGTTTTCAAATCTTGTATTTTCAGTTTTTTTGGTCTTTACAATAAACCCTGATGTGGTTGGGAGCTACCCCTTAAGGGTTCTTTATTGCAGCAGCTCAGCCTAGAGGTCAAATCTGAGATAGCAAATTCATTTCTGAAATTCGGTTTAGGGCAACAGATCTATCTAAGGTGACAAGTATGGCAGCAACCCATCCTGATGTCTGGTCTAGGCAGCGAAGGACTATTTGGGACAGCATGGGCTGGTTCAAGGTTTTGTTGGAGTAGCAAATCAACTCTGTAACATTCTCTAAGGAAATTTGAGGCAGCGCATTAAGTCTAGGGCTTGATCTGTATAGTGGGTCACCCCTATGAAATCATCAAGTGGGTCCATGGTATCGAGAGGACTCTGGGGTTTGTTTGTAGCATCAAAACATCTCTGTGACATGAATTGTGGCAAACGAAGTTTGGCTGATTGGATTATGGCACCAAAGAGGCAGCGAAATCTGGCTGATTACTGAGGCCAGTTATAAGGTCAGACCAAGAGTATTAGGAAAGAAGGTTTCGTTGATGTAATAGCAATTATTGTGAATCTAAACTTTAGTGTGAAATTGGAAGGACTGTAGGTTTATAGCCCATTATGTATTGTTGGATTGGCTTCATGTGTATGAGCTGTTGGTGGAATTAAATATTGATTACATGTCTATTGCATCCTGTATTGTCTTTGTTTGCTAAAATTGAGGTTGGTTATAAGGCCAGGCCAAGAATATTAGGAAAGAAGGTTTTGCTGATGCAATAGCGATTGTTGTGAATCTAAACTTTAGTGTGAAATTGGAAGGACTGTGGGTTTATAACCCATTATGTACTGTTGGATTTTCTTCATGTGTATGAGTTGTTGGTGGAATTAAATATTGGTTACATGTTTATTGCATTCAATATTGTCTTTGTTTGTTAAAATTGAAAGAATATTGTGATACTAATTAGAATACAAATCTTGTCACGTGCCCTTTTCAATCCTAAGGGTAATTTTCCCCCAAGGGATATTATAGTGGTATTAGAGTTGGCTCTCCTACCAGCCTAGAGAGTTTACTTGAGAAATGTTGCAATAGGAATTAGTTTCCTCATTGGGAATGGAGTATGCAAATTTATGGCAAAAATACGAAGATCATAATAAGAAAGTGACAAAAACAATAGATCAGGGTGGAGCAAGGCAAAGACACACCCAGGTTATTCTACATTAGTGGCGCCTTCTAACAAGGATCATACGGATGCCCCAATAAATCAAGGGATGCCAAAATGGAACAGCTAGGTGTCAAGACCTTTGAATAGCTAGCAATCACATGCCTGTCTCCAAGTTTGATTCCAGCAGATCTCAGTAGCGAGGAGTTGATGCCTATCATTGGCAATCAACTTGTGGGGCCTTCTGTAGAAGACTGTAGCCCTATCCAATCCCGGCCAAAAGAGTTGCAAAACATTCTAGAAGGTGCTTTTGAAGAATACTCAATCCTACTTGATAAAGGGCTATATCAGATGTTTAAAAGATCATGCATTCAAGACATGAGTCCTATTCAACCCTTGCCAAATGAGTTTCAACAATGATCTAGGGGTTTCGTGTGGAAGATGTGAGCACTAAAGAGTTCAAGCATACATCTAGGAGTCAAAAGTTGATTCTCAAGTTGGAAATGAACGCCAAGGCTAAATTCAAAGAGAAGGAAAGGATTGCAAATGAGAAAAGGTTAAAGCTGTTTGGAGAACAGGCACAATGCCTACTGGTGGATATCACTGGTGGCTCTGTAATGTCTAAGCAGCACCCACAAGCTATAACATCACCCAACAAGAAATCGTAAATGGAAGTTGAACACGAAATCAAAGTTAGTTTAAGCCCAAGGCCAACCAATAATGCAACAAGGCATAAGGATATCATAGAATGCTTTACCCCATTCACAATTGTGCACCTTAGAGGAAGTATTATGAATGGGCTTACTTTCCCTTTTGATAGCTATAAAAACATTGGTGTGAGAGTTGTAACCTGCACCTCGGAAGATGAAAATAGCATAGAGTTTAGAGGTAACTCTAATTTGATCTACACAAAACTAGAGGCTCAACAACTTTACCTCTTGGGAAATGCATCAGCCCTTGCTGATGAAGCAATACCACTTTATGTCTCAAAGGTTCTAGGACAACAAACTGAAAAAACAAGAAGGCACATGCAAAACAACAGCAACAAAGCAGCTTGCATCTCTCCCTGTAAAACTACATGATTGGAGTCACCATCTTAAACGTGTAGCAAACAGATTAAGAGATCATTTTTGTTAACAACATTTCCCTGGCCTTATATATTCTAGAGAAGGAACTGTGCAACTGACTGGAAATACATACCTAAATGGGAAGAATGAGGATTTTATTTTGGAATGTAGATGCAATGCCCTCTTCATCTTTCCAGGTATTATTCATGAAATTGAATGAGCTTGCATAGCTTGTTGCAATTGTGTCGGTTCGAAGAGACAAGGTGGTAAAGAAAGTGTTTACAAGGCTGAGAGAGACAATCATAACACGGTTATCAAATGATCATGACTTCTGGAAAGTGATTGAGAACGATTTAGCATCCCTAAGTCAATTTGGATTACAGCAGTTTATCTTGGATATGCACTTTGTATGTCAGATTGCAAAGTTTGGGTGTTATTGCTATCAATTCAATTATTGCAAGAGAAATAGACCTTAATAGTTCATATCCAGAAGATGGTATGCCTCTTGCTGGAAGTTCCTAGCCGCCATCCTTCCCTGGTCCATGCACTTTGCAGACTACTCTTGCTTGTTATACATACTTTTGGCTAATCATGCATCTGATCCAGCTGAAGTAGGGAGGTTAAAGTCTCTTTCATTAGCAATCGAAAAGGAAAACAAAAACCAAAGGTCATGAACTGCTCAGATTGTTGAAACAGACTTGTGGGTTGACAGATGCAAACCCAGGACACTAATAGAGCTTACTGCCAATAAGAAAAAAAGTGCCCCACAGTACAAGTTGAGTATAGCTACCTTGTGAAAGGAAGTGAAAATGCCTCAGACGACATTAGATGGAGACATAGACCCACGTTATGCTTGTCAGTGTTTTATATAAAATTTAACATATCTGTAATTAGTAAGTAAATAGGCAAAGGGCATGATCAAAGATCATGCCCATTCACCAAGAGGCGCCCAAGGCTGTATTTAAAGCCAGCGCCTCCCATAATTGTAAACATCAATAATTCATTCATTCAAGTATTAATAAAATTATGTCTTTTGTCAATCACTGAGCATGTTTTCCCTAGGTGGTATCAGAGCGAGTTCGCTCCTCGACTCTGTTGTTTTTCGACCCACTGCCATTGGTTCCCTTTCGTTGCCGTTGTCCCTGTATTCTCTACCGCGTTGACCCTCCACCTCACCGCATCCCTATATCCCTGCTTGTATTCCCTGTTACTATTGCATTCTTCTAAACCGACCACACTTCCAAGATACGTACCCAATTTTGTTGTTGTTCCACAGTTTTGCACGCACAGCTGCCACCAAACAAGCTTGGTCGATTCAAGACGTGGGTCAGCAAGTCAACACGTGGGTTGTCTAGGCGTGGGCTTCCGGTCTCTGTCAAATCGAGTCACGGTTTTATTTTTTTGGATAAATATATAAGTTATATATA
>APFE031573195.1:161868-210846 GCA_000404065.3 Pinus taeda
GATCAAGGGTTTCCCCACATTGGGGTTTGTCCCTGGCTAGCGCCACATCTTGTGTCCTCTCGTCTTGGCTTGTCTTCTATGATTTATGTTTATGTTCTATCTGCAGTTTACTTTAATGTTGATGTGATTGCTAATCTGGAAACGATATTGAGCTAACTGTGAAAATTGAAATAAATTGCTCCAAGCATAGAACAAACCTAAAATTAACATGGTATCAGAGCTGAGGTGAAGAAAATACCCAAGCAAGAGTGAAAGAGCAATCACCAAAGACAATTGGGAAAGGACAAAAGGATCAGTGGATTCCTCATCCCTCTTCAAATTCACCAAGGGTGAAGTCAAAGCAGAGAATATTATCAGAATGGCACACCGGAAGTTTCTGATAGCCTACCTAAAGATCACTTCATTGGGAAGTCCAGATCTAAGGGTGGAAGGAAAGGCAGATGCCTTGGTTGTAATAAGTTCGGCCATTATGCGAAGGAGTGTCCGAATGGCAGAGACACATCTCTTGATGAAGAGCACCTACAACATTTGGAGCAAGTTCTTACTGTATTAAAAGAGCATTAGTTCTATGCCAAGAAGTCCAAATGCACTTTTCTAAAAGAAGAAGTAGAGTATCTTAGACATATAATATCCAAGGAAGGAGTAAAAGTAGATCCTAATAAGATCAAGGCTATAAGGGAATGACCTAAGCAGTTAATATCTCCAAGCTAAGAGGATTCTTAGGATTGACCGGGTATTATCAAAGATTTATAAGAAACCACTCCCATATAACCACACCCCAAATGAACCTTCTAAAAAAAAACTCATTTCGATGGAATGATGAAGCAGAAAAGTGTTTTGAAGACTTGAAGGAAGTTATGTCTAATGCCCCTATATTGGCAACTCCATACTTCTCAAAACCATTTGTAATTGAGTGTGATGCTTCAGGTTTTGGCATAGGAGCAGTACTAATGCAGGATGGTCACCCAATCGCATTTGAAATTAAGAATTCAATAAGAAAGAACGTCTCAAGTCTACATACAACAAGGAAATGCTTGCTATTATGCACGCATTAGCCAAATGGAGAAAATATCTCTTGGGAAGTAAGTTCTTAATACGAACAGATCATAATAGTTTTTAGCATCTTCTCCAGCAAAAAACGTTATCTACAGAACAAAAAAAATGGATAGAAAAAATCACTACCTTCGACATGGATATATGTAGTAGTTGATGCTCTGTCTAAGAAAGACGAAGAACCATCATTACTTGCAGCTTCAGTTGTTGTTCTCAAATGGCAAAATGAGATTCGAAGTGAAAATGCAAAAGATCCATAAACAAGTGCTATAATCAATAACCTTCCTCATAATTCAAAATTTGAATGGAAAAATGATATTCTATGGTACAAGGGAAGACTTTATCTGAGTTCAAATTCCAAATTTAAAGCCAAGATTCTCAAAGAGTCGCATGATTCACTATTAGTCGAACATGTGGGATTCTTTAAAACGTAGTATAATGTACACCAGTCATTCTTTTGGAAAGGAATGAATAGTGATATTCAAAAATATGTAGTAGAATGCGATTAAGTCCAAAGGAATAAAAATAAAAATATTATGACACCTGGACTACTTCATCCTTTAAATATCCCAAATCAGAAATGGGAGGAAATATCAATGGACTTTATCGAAGGTATACATGTGTCTGATGGTAAGGATAAGATTCTTCTAGTAGTCGACAAACTCACCAAGTATGCTCACTTTATTGGAATGAGGAAATTAGATTCAGCAAAACAAATCGCTGAGATATTTTGCAAAAATTTTTACAAATTACATGGATTTCCCAAGGTCATTGTGAGCAATAGAGATGCCAAATTCAACGGTAATTTTTGGAAGGATTTTTTCAAACATATAAGAACCTACCTCAACACGAGTTTAGCCTACCATCCTCAAATAGAGGTTGTCAATAAATTTTTAGAAACCTACCTATGTTGTTATGCCACAGACAAACAAAATAAGTGGGCTCAGTTGTTACACCTTGTTGAATGGTGGTAAAATTCTACTTACCACACATCAGCAAAAATGACTCCATTTCAAGCATTGTACGGTTACGAACTTCTGAAATGGAAGGAATTTGCTATCATCGAGTCGAAACTTCCAGCTGTTAAAGACGAGTTAGAAGAAACCAAAAAAGTTGTCCAAACTCTAAGAGAAAATCTAAATAATGCAAGAAATTGCATGAAGCAGCAAGTTGCCCGAAACATAACAAAGAGAGAATTTGAAGTTGGAGAATGGGTATTTGTTAAACTTTATCCTTACAAGCAGTGGTCCTTAAAACAAAAGGGAAAAAACAAATTGGCACCAAGGTTTTATGGCCCATACTAGATAAACAAAAAGATCAGCCAAGTAGCATACAATTTAAGCCTTCCTAATAAAAATCGTGTTCACAATGTTTTCCATGTATCCTACCTTAAAAAGGCACTTGGTGAACATCAATCAATGGAATCAACTCTCCTAACCTTAGATGACAAAGGAAGGGTCATTCTAGAACCAGAAGGTATTATCTCCATCGTGGAAAAGTTGTGATCACAAATAGTCAAAGAATACCTGATCAAGTGGAAGGACAAACTAGAAGACGAAGTTTCTTGGGGGACAGAAGCATTCCATCAACCACATCCGTCGTTACATATGCTTTAAGGACAAAGCATCTTTTCAAGAGAAAGGCAATGTTATATAAAATTTAACATATCTATAACTAGTAAGTAATTAGGCAAAAGGCATAATCAAAGATCATGCCCATTCACCAAGAGGCACCTAAAGTTGTATTTAAAGCCAGGGCATCCCACAATTGTAAACATCAATAATTCATTCATTCAAGTATTAACAAAATTATGTCTTTTAACAATCACTGAGCGTGTTTTCTCCACAGTGCCATCATTGGAGCGACATTTGAAGAAAGGTGTTGTGGTTCAAGATAGATGGTTGGAACTAGCACATAAAAAGCTTCCAATTGTATCACAGGGAACATGGGAAAGGAGATAAGGGACCACCTGGACAAACCTCGTGGTTTTTGAATCATCAGGTCTATATAACTTAGTTGTAGAACATTCAAACATAGATATTGAAGAGGCTACTTATCAATTTACCAATACCATATCTGGAAGTGATACAATGAATATGTGTGATGCATCCCATGGCTTTGTAAGCTTGGCTGATGACACTCTATCTAGTTTGGAAGAAGGTGAAATTAGTTCAAACTCATCTCCACAAAGAGTTTCGAGAGAAAAGGATCCTAATACATCAATGGAGCACAAGAAACTAGAAGGCCTGAAAGACGATGATCAACCTATTGAAGAACCCTGACTTGCAACAACTTTTGTTTTGGTTAAAGAGGAACGAATGCTTCAAAATTTGACATCAGGGATTGGGTTAAATGCAGTTGCAGAGGTTGCAAAAAGTGATGTTATTTTTTAGGGCTAGATTGTTCTTTGTTGTAGATAATTACAATTTTAACTTCTTTTCAACATTTTCATATTACATTCACCCCATAACATCATTTAATCATTAGCAATTATGTAGAGAGAACAATTATATCAACAAAGAAACTAAACAGCAAAGAACCGTAGAAGAAAAGCATGCACAATAGAGACACTAGGATTTAGGTCAAAGACCGGGGCCAAACCCCACAAGGAGGAAAACCCAACTAGATTCTTCTTCTTAGATGTCCATCAAATGTTCAACTGAAATATAAAGTACAAATATCATGAGACATCAATCACATTAGGCCAACTAGGGCCAATCCAACAACAAACCAATATCATTCTATCATAAGAGCACATTATACATCACTATCACTGTCATACCTCACTTATTGTCATATCATCCTCACTATCATAACACGTAGTCATACACCAAAGGTTACTATCATGTTAAGTTCATTGCATCGAGGTCATTGTCACACATTAGAGACATTGTTATGCAACAGGGTCACTGTCATAGTCATACATGGTCACTGCCATATTAGATGTCACTATCATATCAAGGAATATTGCCATATCAAAGGTATTGTATTCATACTATTATCACGGTCATCAAGAGTCTTGTTATCATACTGTTATCACTATCATCAAAAGTCTTGTCATCACTTCTACCATATATCATTATCACATAGATAACATTGCCAACATATATAACTCAGAGATATAATCGAACCATAGAGATTTGTAATGCGGCCCAGTAAAGAATGCACTTCAAAGAGTGAGCCAAAACATAAGGTATGCAAGCTATAGGACTATAATACGAACCATAGAAAATATACAAGCCATGAATGTGAGCCAGGGGGTAATGCAATCCATAAACTAAAGCAATGCCACAGTAATATAATTCAGTGCCACAGAGGTGTAATGATGCTACTGTGATATAATTCGAGCCACAGAAGTGTAGCGATGTCACTGTGATATAATTCGAGCCACAGAAGTGTAGCAATGCCAATGTGGTATAATTTGATGCCACAGAGATGTAGAGATGCCACTGTGATATAATTCAAGCCACATAAGTGTAGCGATGTCATTGTGAATTGTGATATAATTTGAGCCACATAAGTGTAGTGATGTCACTGTGAATCGTGATATAATTCGAGCCACAAAAGTGTAGCGATGCCATTGTGATATAATTCAATGCCACATAGGTGTAGTGATGCCATGTGTATCAATGCGAGCCATATGCGAACCAAAGAGACCGTGACATATTGCAAGCTAGAGAGACTTCTTGTGATCCATAGAGACTGCAAGATGAGCCGCAGAAATTCAAATACGAGTCATAGCGAAGCACAGAGAATTAATATAAGTTATATTGATACAATTGTGTGCCACGGAAAATGATATGAGCCACACAATTTAAACATACAAACCATTGAACATATATATATATATATATATATATATATATATATATATATATATATATATATATATTGAGTCTTAGAGAAATAGTGTGTGCCACTGTTGAGCCATAGAGAGAAGAGACTAAAGTGCAAGCTACCACTGAGTTAATACAAGCATCCACAAAGAATGCGAACCACAACAGAGAATGCGAGCTTTAGGTATGTGAGGTCTGAATTGCTTTATTTGGAGAGAAGGATTGATCTTCTTTTTATAGCCTTCCTCAAGATCGAATGGGTGCCAATAGATGTCAAGCCGACTTATTAATTTGGAGGGAATTATTAGTTCAAATTTTGCTCAAGATAATATTTAAATATATTTCTCTTTAATGATTTCTTTAATAATTATTTTCCCAACTAGACTTTGTCACATCAATTAATAATATTTCCTTTAACCAATTTGAATTCTTCCTTGGAGCAAGGTGGGCTTCCTTTGGGGTAGTTGTGTTCCTATGGGGAAATTCATCCCATAGTTGCCCCAATTTTCAACACTCCCTCTCAGCTAGGGAGGAATTTCCATCTTCATCATAAGTCTCATCTTAGATATATATGTTTGTTGCATCATGTCTCATATCATCTCGTTTCATAGAAGAAGAAGAATCCACAATCGATGGTAGGGGAGATCGATTTACCACAAGGGTAAAGATCCTCTAAACCCTATTGGTCTCCAGGTCAAGTTCCATGACCTTCATCTCAGCTGAAAATGTTGTCTTGATCTAAAGAAGAAGAATCTTCATAGGGGAGATAAATTTTTTGCCCTATATCCAATGAAAATATGCAGTATACCACTTACAATGAGAGGTAAGGATAACAACTATCATATTGTTCGTTGATCTTCTCACCTTGACCCTCAAGAATCAAGTGGTAGAACACCTGCATCCTTTAAATTGGGGAGGATACCCAATTTACGAGTGGTAAGGATCACACACACCCAAGTCTCTCCTCACCCATTGGCCAGATGGGTGGCAATCCCCACAAGCCCCGGTTGTGGGTAGGATGAATATTGGGGTATACTCAGTCAAGTCCCGAACTTAACAGTAAGCAATAGATATCACTTGCCATAGGTGGCAAGGATCAGACATGCCTTGGGAACTGATACAACTTGCCATAAGTGGCAAGGATCAGACATCGCTCAAGAACATGTACAACTTGTCATAAGTGGCAAGGATCAAACATCTCTCCAATAACAACATAGGAGTATGGGACAGATACAACTTGTCAGAAGTGGCAAGGATCAAACTCATCCTAGCACCCTCAACCCCAAGAGCTCTCCGGCTCCATTCCCTTCTTGGGAGCTCAAACAAGGGGAAGAGCATAGCTCAGTGTTCTCAATCAGCTGTGACCACTTCCCAGAAGAGTCATCTCCCCCAGTACAAGCTGCTCTCTGAAGACCAAGAACTTCCCTTTCAACAAATGCTTGGTAAGAATGTCAACTATCTGCTCATTAGGAGATGAGTTGGAGCCTTATTGCTCCTCTCTGCACCATATCCCCGATATACTGATATCTATCTCAATATGCTTGGACCAGTCATAAAACACAGGATTCTATGAAAGTCAGATCCCATTCTTAATATCATAGTATATCATAATCGTGCCCAACACATGCTCAAACAACTCTCCAAAGAGCTTTCTCAACCACACCGCCTCAAAGCTAGTTCATGCTAGCAACAACGTACTATGCCTCTGTTGTACTCAAAGCAACAAACTTCTATTTTTGGCTCATCCAAGAAATCATGGCAGACCCCAAGCTAAAACAACACCCAGATGTGTTTTTCCTATCAACAACATTTTTCAGCCTCTATCAGCATCGTTGTATCCACGAAGTCTGACAGTGTATCTCAGTCCATGATTAATCGTTTCATGTAGATATCCCAATACATATCCAGGCTCTATTTGGCCCATAGTATACAATGCAAAGCAAGTATCCATCTGACTGCCAGCTCATCATAGGATCCATCAAATACGAATCTGAAGAGGAGTTTCTCTCAATTGCTTCAATGCAATCCATCATGCCAAGTCTCTGATAGCATACTTCCCTTAACAAGTAAGTTCTCATCACCAATCTCAAGATGTTGATTATCTGGGCTCAGAGGTCAACTCCCTCTGGCACTGAATACTAAGATGATATGATCCTGTCAGGAATAAATTGTTAGCATACGAAATCAAATATCAAAGACATAACTTCAACCTTGACGAGGAGTTGGAGTCTACATCAGATGTTCATCGATTCAGACATGCCAAGTCCAAGGGACTAACTAGAGTCCATATGGAACTTTCTTCAATCTGTAATCATGAGTCTCATCTTATGTGCCTCAAAATCCTTGACGTAGCTCCAAGTACGCTTCTTCCTCCCTAGCTGAGAGGGAGTGTTGAAAATTGGGGCAAATATGGAACGAATTTCGCCATAGGAACCCAACTACCCCAAAGGAAGCCCACCTTGCTCCAAGGAAGAATTCAAATTGGTTAAAGGAAATATTACTAATTGATGTGACAAAATCTAGTTGGGAAAATAATTGTTAAAACAACTATTAAAGAGAAATATACTAAATATTATTTTGAGCAAAATTTGAACTAATGATTCCCTCTAAATTAACAAGTCGGCTTGACATCTATTGGCACCCATTCGATCTTGAGGAAGGCTATAAAAAGAAGATCAATCCTTATCTCCAAATAAAGCAATTCAGATCTCACATATCTAAGGCTTGCATTCCCTATTGTGGTTCGCATTCTTTGTGGAGGCTTGTATTAACTCAATAGTAGCTCGCACTTGACCCTTTGCTCTTTGTGGCTCAACAGTGGCTCACACTATTTCTCTAAGGCTCAATATATATATATATATATATTATATATATATATATAGTGGTTCGTATGTTTAAATTTTGTGGCTCATATCATTCTCTGTGGCATACAATCGATGTGGCTCACTATTGTATCGATATAACTTATATTAATTCTCTGTGCCTTGCTATGACTCGTATTTGAATTTTTGTGGCTCGTCTTGCATTCTCTATGGATCGCAAGAAGTTTCTCTTGCTCGCAATATGTCATAGTCTCTTTGGTTTGCATATGGCTCACATTGATACACATGGCATCGCTACATCTTTATGGCATCGAATTATATCACAGTGGCATCACTACACCTTTGTGGCTTCAAATTATATCACAGTGGCATCGCTACACTTCTATGGCTCGAATTATATCACAGAGAAATTGCTAAACTTTTGTGGCTCGAATTATATCACAGCGGCATTGCTACACCTTTGTGGCATCAAATTATATCACAGTGGCATCTCTACACTTTTGTGGCTCAAACTATATCACAATGGCATCCCTACACCTCTGTGGCATCAAATTATATCACAGTGGCATTGCTTGACTTTATGGCTCACATTACGCTGTGGCTCACAATCATGGCTCATATATTTTCTATGGTTCGTATTACAGTCTTGTGGCTTGTTGTCATGTCCCTTCCTGAATTAATTTGGAACAAGACTAATTATTGCATTTTGGGGCCAATTTTGGAGATAGTGGGGCCCATTCGATTTTATTAGGAGAAGTTATTTTGTTGTGGTTAAGTTCTACGTGGGGGGCACCCACACTAGGAAATACGCACTCCCTAGTTCGAATTGTTTGGAGGGGAAAAGTCGATGGTTAAGTGAGGGCCTACAATGGAGGGAAAAATTGGAGGGAAAAGTGCCCCACGAAATCTATATAAGGAAGGAAACTCTCCTCATTTCATCATCTTTGGCATATTGAATTTCTTCTTGGATGCTTGAGCTGCTTAGCCGAGTCACTTGCTATTTAGCAAGAGTTCTTCAAGCGAAGAACTCACCCTTTCTTCAGGGGACTTCGAGTGCCACCCTAGAGAGGTTTTCGAAGAATATTTTCAATGTGATTTACAATAGTTGTATTCAGCATCTCCAAGTGGTGCATATTTCTGGAGGACGCAGAGGGAGAAGCCAAGTGGTAATTTTGACGTCTATTAGGGAAGTTTTGGCCAGGAGAAATTCCGGAAAGAAGGCTCTAGTGTTTTACAGCCATTTGGGTGAGTTTTTGGGCTAGCGGAGACAGCTACTAAGTGGGATTTTTGCACTTCCTGGGCTAGCGCAGAAGGAGGTTATTGAGCACACATGGGAGGTGGAGACTCAGCAATTGAGGTTGATCCTTGTCCGGAGAGACAAGGGAAAAATTAGTGGAGGTGATAGCTACTTTTCCAGAGTCTTTGAGGGAGAATTTTGTTGGAGTATTGGCAGGCAGTGAGCTTCAGCAGTCTTGGAGGGCGTAGGGCCTTTTGGAGGTCAATTTTTGGAGGTAAAAATCAGCCCAAACCCTTTCTGGGTTTTTTGGGTTTTTGACAAGGATCCCAGATATAAAGTTTTAGCATTTTTTGAGCACCGGAGACAGGGTTTCTTGTAGTTCCTTTCCAGCTAACAGTGAAGTTTCTAGGGACAACGCAGAGCATTAGAGGAGCAGTCATTTCCAACTTCGAGATTATTGTTTTATCACCGAGGTCCTGTCAAGCTTGTCATTGAGGCAAGCCTGAGTGCATTTCTACATATTATTGTATTTACTCAATTCCATTAATAAAATGGCTCAACTGGTTCTCACTTCTGGAGTTTTAATGAGCATTTGTTGATTGTTTTAATTTCCTATATCACAAATCGATTTTGATTTGCATATCACTATTTATTTAAGTTTGGAAAATTGGAGTTTCTCCTCATTTCATCATCTTTGGTATATTGAATTTCTTCTTAGTTGCTCGAGCTGCTTAGACGAGTCACTTGTTGTTTAGCAAGAGTTCTTCAAGCGGAGCTCACCATTTCTTCGAGGGACTTCAAGTGCCACCCTAGAGAGGTTCTTCCATATTCTTTCAGAGAAGATTTTCAATGTGGTTTCTAGCAGTTGTATTCAGCATCTCCAGGTGATGCGTATTTCTGGAGGACGCAGAGGGCGAAGCTGAGTGGTGATTTTGACGTCTATTAGAGAATTTTTGGCCGGGAGAAATTCCGGAAAGGAGGATCTAGTGTTTTACAACCATTTGGGTGAGTTGTTGGGCTAGAGGAGAGACCTACTACTCAGTGGGATTTTCACACTTCTTGGGCCAGCGCAAAAGGAGGTTATTGAGCACACGTGGGAGGTGGAGACTTAGCTATTGAGCTTGATCCTTGTCGGGCGAGACAAGGGAAATATTAGTGGAGGTGATTGCTACTTTTGCGGAGTCTTTGAGGGCAATTTTGTTGGAGTATTGGCAGATAGTGAGTTTCAGCAATCTTGGAGAGCGTAGGGCCTTTTGGAGGTCAAATTTGGGAGGTCAAATCCAGCCAAACCATTGTTGGGTTTTGTTGGGTTTTCTGAGAGGAGTCTGTGGTTAAAATTTCAGAATTTTCTGGACAATATTCGGGCCTGAAATCTTAATTCTCATAACAGGGTGAATTACTAGTTAATTGGGGAATTTGCACCATTTGTGGGTTCAACTTTGGCTTGGAGATAGGCCAAACCCTTTCTAGGTTTTTCTGGGTTTTTGATGGAGAGTTGAAGTTTATTTTGGCGGAATTTTCTGAGCACTTTTGGAGGCTCAAACAGGGGTTTCTTCTAGCCAGCAGTTGTAGAATTTCTAGGGTTAGCGTAGAACATTGAGGAGAAGTCCTTCCTTTGCATCCGGACAACATTTTTCTCACCTAGGGTTGTCTAGCTTGCTTTGGCAAGCCAGGTGCACACATTCCATACATTGTGCTCTCCTTTAATAATAAAATGGCTCAATTTGGCGTAGTTCTAGTACAATTTTATGGGTGTTTAGTTGTTGTCCGAATTCTTTTTTGTCCTATGTGTATTTTGTTTGTTTAGCACTATTATTTCCTTTTTGGAACATTACAGTGGTATCAAAGCATGTTCTTGGCCCAATTGTGGGTAACCAGTAAGATCATGGGAGATTTGGGCATGTATGCATAGTGAAGAGTTACACCATACACTACCCATGGCTCAAGGGAGATTCAGTATGCAGGACTTCTGGGGTGGAATCTGCTGGAACGATGAGAGATTGGCTCAATTGAGGAAGGTGTCAGACTAGATCCATCCTTGTCCTTACAACAGAGACACTAGAGGGGCACAAGCCATGGGAGCACTACCACTTACACCATGTGGGGAAAGCTAACAAAATCTGGGCACTAGATCTCCTGAAAAGGAGTGGGCAGGACAGGGACAATTAGAGGGTGAGACTAGGGGACGTTTTTGTTGGTGGAGACCTAGCTTTAGATATCAAGAGCCTGAGGAAGAGGTTGAGCATGATGCTGAGAGCCCACATGATGGTGAGGATCACATCGATTTACTCGATGTGGTGTAGGAGTCACCATTATTAGAGACCTCTTTGATAGCCCCAGTGGATACCTTGGTGGAGAGGATAGGGCCTACACACATAGAGCCATCTGTTGAGGAGGAGCCACCCATGGATGAGATGTCGATAGTTGTTGAGGTATCCAAAGTTATGACTGAGTCTGCAGGAGATAGATACCCATGGCAGTTTCATCAATTCCAGGTCGGCCTTCTAGCATTGAGAGAGAAGGTCACCACAGTATGAGAGGCCATTCTATAGCAAAACGAGGAGTTGGGGGGCATGAGAGTGGTTTGTGCCGAGTCAACAGCCAAACTGACCAAACTAACTCGTGTTGGGGAATAGTTGGATTCCCTAATGGTACCACTAGAGTGCACAAGAGCATCAGAGCAAACCTCTACATACATACATAAATGGGGTTTGTAGCATCAGTAGTTTTCCTCTACGTCTTGGAGGGAGAGAGGCAAAGCCACTTCAACATATTTTATGTGTTGACCAGCGCGATGAGATGAGCGATATGAGTGGTGTAGGGTGCAGCATTCGTCGGATGGAAAACTTGTCCTACGTATGAGAGTTTTTATATTCAATCCCTCTCTTGGGATTGGATGGCGAGAGATTTTGAGTTGGTACCCGGTGCAGTGAGCTGTGGAGATGGTAATGGACCGACATGAAGCTCAGCAGGAGTTTTCATGCATTGGGGATACTAAAAGCCCAGACTAGCATTGGGATCCCGGTGGGACTACCTATCATTCCCGGGATATACCGTTGCCTGCGACCGTGGTGGTGTAGTTGGCCTAGCGGTTGAGCACACACATTCACTAGGGGAGTTTTAGCCAGTACCAGCGGCCAACCAGTTTGTGGGCAGACTCCTTGGGTTGTCTTGGTATGACAATTGTGCATGGGATCACATGACGATCATCATACTCTAGCGGGAGTTTTTCGAAGGAGGTGGCACCGATAGGCCACCTGACAGTGCCTTGTATGGAGTTAGGGATTCTTCACATCTGTGTGGGGCATGGAGTAGCAAAGCAATGGTGGCATTGTTACTAGTACCTAGGGAGATTCACTTCTTGGGTCCCTCAAGGAGGATTTGGAGGGGAGATCCCGTCATCGGAGAGCATAGTGATTTGATGGTGGAGGTGATGATACAGGTCGGGTGCAGGCCAACGCATATGGACACAACTTTAGGCCATCACATCCAGGGATGGGTAGGATCATCTAGCGTGGAGCAGTGGTATGCAGATGAGCATGGAGACGCATGGGGGTGTGTCGTAGTATGTTGGACTGCATTGTGGAGTGGGAGTACCTCACATCGCATTGAGTACATGCGAGGAGTGACAGGTACAGTGACACAGGTGGGACATAGGACGGTACAGGATGGTATAGTCGTTAGCCAGGAGTATCCATTGGTGTACCAGGATAGGTTGCACCATACAATGAAATGTCGAGGAGTGTAGCCATACTGGGTGGTATGCAGTGGCAGATGATGTGGCACAATGGGCGCTTGGAGCATTGCCTCCCAAGAGACTTATGGACAGGGGCACTATGTGTACCATTGGATGCAGTCCACCTAGGATCGATGAGGACACTGTTGAGCATCTGGGGACACCATGTTTAGTGGAGACAGAGCTTCGAGGGGGTTATTAGTAGATTCGAGACAGAGAGGGGATCGTCCGTAGGATTACTCTTGAGTGTTCCGGGGACTCTTGATCATACCCATCTTCCTCCGAGTGAGAATTTCTGAATCTACACATCAGAAATCCTACTACAATCACTAGTGTATCATCTCCTACTTGTTCTTTACATTCAAAAAGTTATTTAAATATTTAAACAACGATGAAAACACTATTGCAAACTACACCTATATGCAAATCATGAACTGAAATAAATTGAGACAATTGCATAAGGGACACCGTTATTTTTGGACAATCGTCCCCAGAAAAACCCAATTCGGGAAAACCACCAACATATAGAGGGTTTGTATTATTAAGTAGATTTCTGAATACAACTAGGGTGCCCAATCCAACTTACCCAACAAAGAATAAACCTGGCAGAAGTACTCTATCTAGAGACAGATATTTTGACAATTCTAGCAACTAGATGATCAAACCCCACAGATGACACTTGTTGTTGCCAGTGCTGGGCAACAATGGTTGCTCCAAGCTTTGCGCTAGAACCGCGTCACCTCTTCTAGGAGCTGCATCACCCTCCCAGTGAGCCTCCCTTGCTCAAAAGTCGATATGTTGAACTGTTGCTCTCTCTACCCCACAGAAAACCCCAGTGCTGCCTCTAAGAATTGCGTTAGCCCCTCTAGCTTTTGCGTCACCCTCTCTAGAGTTGCATTGTCTCTCCTGTTGCTTCTCTACCTCTCTGCTAAGTATCATCGGCCTTGGACTGAAGTCCCTCTGCCGATCTGCCCCTCTCACTGCAACTCAGATCACTTAGCTCGACTTTCTCAGCAAACCACGCCCCAGAAAAATCGAACTCTTTGATCTCTTAGCGTATCACCAACTGACCCTCGAGCCTCCTCTTATACTTTTCCTATTGATGAATCAACGGTCGAGATTAAGTCCCTAATCAATGGCTAAGATTAAAATAGGCTTGATCCTCGTCACTTAGAACCTTCTCACCCATATTTTTATTAAACCCATTAATATTTTTATTTTCCTAAACTTAGACTTATGAACCCATTAAAAATATTAGTTATTTTAATAACTTCTCATCCGGGTGGAATTTCTCCACACGATTTATGCGTTCTGGAGATCTCATGTATTCTAGCTCCTCCACAAAATTTCGGAGCTAAAGCACATCCGATGCTACCCAAAATCAACACTCTGATGTTGTTTACAGTTGTAGAGTGTTTGTTTGTTACCCCTTGACACTCTCCATTCAAGCAACAGGGCTTGGGAGGCTCACCCTAGGTAGTTGGATGAGACACCTCGTTTCATGAGTCGGGAGGAGACTCTCTAGTTGAGACACTTGGTAAGTGCACGCGTTGACGAATACAAGCTTAGGGTTGGCATGGTTGATTTTCGAGGTAGCATATGTTCCACCCCTAGGCTTACACTTGGGGAGGTGATCGAGAGGGAGTTACATGGTTCTTTTTCAGTTGGACAGCTCGAGGCATTATGTGAGCATGAGGTGCGGAAGACGGTAGTCCTTGTTGGCAGAAGGATGCCTAGGCTTTCGACAATACCCAGGCACATCATCAGGAGCTGGGATAGCATATCTCGTTGTGTGATTTGGCAAACACAGAGCAGCTAGATATTCGCAGCATAGGTTCTTGATGTTCGTTGTCTACCTATTGGATACCTACAGGGGACAGAGACAAGGCACAAAGGGGTCCCAACAGCTATCAGCATAACACAACAGTAGGAAAAGAGGATTTGGGGTTGTGGACCTCTAATATGGTTATGGGATCCAGGGATCTAGTAGATTGATGGGATACTCCACTCGTTAGTGAGCCTGGTCAGAATAATAGGCAAACTGATTCATTCACAGGCAAACACATGGGGAGTCACCAAAGCCCTCACCATAAGGCGAGGCAAATTGTTGCTCAGGATTGGGGCCAGCGATGCGGCAATAAGCACTGGCACTATTAAGGCGCTTTGGCAGGTTGGGCTTAACCTCGATCATTGCATAAATTGAGGCCGAGATTTATGCGTGAGAAGGTTATGGTATGAGTGTGCTAGACTATTAGTGATGACCAGAGTGTCACGGGGTCAACAAGATAGTTTCTCCCTACGTTGGGTAGGGGGCCCTAGCATCACAATACTTAGCGGTTGAGCTACCCATAGGGCTAAGTTGGTCTCTAGAGGAGAGGGTCATCCAAATTTTCCACCAGGTTTCCATGATTCGCTGATGGCGTAGGAGACTTCATCAACATTGCAGGATGGCCAGCGAGAGGATTTCAAGAGGAGCTCATGCACGAGAGGCTTCATTCACATGGGGATTGAGTATCTTCAGGGGCCCAATTAGAGTGCATGGGGTGGACTATTCAGTAAGGCAGCTTCGTGAGGATTTGGATGGAATTTTACATCGTCAGGATGCTCTACTTATTGGTAGTAGACAGAAGGGTTCTAACGCCCCGATATGGCAAGATAGTGAGTGGAGAAAGGGGTGCTCCACGTTGATCAGGTTGGCTTGGGAAGCTAGAATCGACGGACTCCTTTACTATAGGATAGTACAGCGATTAGGGACGATCCAATGGCATATTTGGGACCCTAGTGAAGTTTGCAGCGACAGTGGAGATCCACCGTCAAAGAGGGCACTTGTTCAGGCACTTCTTGAGGACAAGCAATTTTTTGTGCATTGGAGGAGTTTGCCGGATGAGGATGCTACTTGGGAGGGCGAGCACATACTTGAGCATCTAGCACTGAAGTTGCTTGGGGACAAGCAACATTTGGGAGGAGAGGATTGTCATGTCCCTTCCTGAATTAATTTGGAACAAGACTAATTATTGCATTTTGGGGCCAATTTTGGAGATAGTCGGGCTCATTAGATTTTATTAGGAGATTAGACTTAGGATAAGTTATTTTTTTGTGGTTAAGTTCTACGTAGGGGCCACCCACACTAGGGAATACGCACTCCCTAGTTCGAATTGCTTGGAGGGGCAAAGTCGATGGCTAAGTGAGGGCCCACAATGGAGGGAAAAGTGCTCCATGAAATCAATATAAGAAAGGCAGCTCTCCTCATTTCATCATCTTTGGCATATCGAATTTCTTCTTGGTTGCTCGAGCTGCTTAGCCAAGTCACTTGTTGTTTAGCAAGAGTTCTTCAAGCAAAGAACACACCCTTTCTTCGAGGGACTTCGAGTGCCACCCCAGAGAGGTTCTTCCATATTCTATAGAAGAAGATTTTCAGTGTGGTTTCCAGCAGTTATATTCAGTGTCTCCAGGTGATGCGTATTTCTCGAGGATACAAAGGGAGAAGCTGAGTGGTGATTTTGACATTTATCAAAAAAGTTTTGGCTGGGAGAAATTCTGAAAAGGAGGCTCTGGTGTTTTACAGCCATTTGGGTGAGTTTTTGGGCTGGAGGAGAGAGCTACTACTCAATGGGATTTTTTCACTTCCTGGGCCAATGCAAAAGGAGGTTATTGAGCACACATGGGAGGTGGAGACTCAGATATTGAGGCTGATTCTTGTTAGGAGAGACAAGAGAAACATTAGTAGAGGTAATTGCTACTTTTTTGGAGTCTTTGAGGGGAATTTTGTTGGAGTATTGGCAGGCAGTGAGCTTCAACAGTCTTGGAGGGCATAGGGCCTTTTGGAGGTCGATTTTAGGAGGTCAAAATCCAATCAAACCATTTTTGGGTTTTCTGAGAGGAGTCCATAGTTAAAATTTCATAATTTTCCAGACAATATTCGAGCCTGAAATCCTAATTCTCATAACAGGGTGAATTGTTAGTTAGCTGGGGAATTTGCACCATTTTGTGGGTTCGACTTTGGCTTGGAGATAGGCCAAACCCTTTCTAGGTTTTTCTGTGTTTTTGGTGGAGAGCTCAAGTTTATTTTTGGCGAAATTTTCTGAGCACTTTTAGAGGCTCAAACAGGGGTTTCTTCCAACCAACAGTTGTAGAATTTCTAGGGCTAGCGCAGAACATTGAGGAGAAGTCCTTCCTTTGCATCCGGACAACATTTTTCTCACCTAGGGTTGTCTAGCTTGCTTTGGCAAGCCAGGTGCACACATTCCATGCATTGTACTCTCCTTTGATAATAAAATGGATCAGTTTGGCACAATTATGGTGCAATTTTATGGGTGTTTAATTGTTGTCTGAGTTTTTTTGTGTCGTATGCATGTTTTGCTTGTTCAACACTGTTATTTCCTTTTTGGAACATTACACTCAGATACCTTATGTTGTGGCTCACTCTCTGAAGTGCATTCTTTATTGGACTGCATTGCAAATCTCTATGGTTCGATTATATCTCTGAGTTATATATGTTGGCAGTGTTATCTGTGTGATAATGATAAGTGGCAAAAGTGATAACAAGACTTTTGATGATAGTGATAACAGCATGATAACAAGACTCTTGATGACAATGATAATAGTATGACTATAGTACCTTTAATGTGGCAGTATTTCTTGATATGACAGTGACATTTGATACGGCAATGGCATAGTATGACGTTGAAATATGATATGGCAATAACAATGTATGACTATGACAGTGATCCTGTTGCATAACAGTGACTCTAATGTGTGAGAGTGACCTTGATACAGAGACCTTAACATGACAGTAACCTCTGGTGTATGACTATGTGTTATGAGTCATGACAGTGAGGATAACATGATAGTAAGTGAAGTATGACAATGATAGTGATGTATAGCATGCTCTTATGACAATATGATATTGGTTTGCTGCGAGATTGGCCCTAGTTGGCCTAAAGTGATTGATGTCTCATCATAATTGTACTTCATATTTCAGTTCAGCATTTGATGAATATCTAAGAAGAAGAATTTCGCTGGGTTTTACCCCTTGTGGGGTTTTCCCTAGTTTCTGACTTAAATCCTAGTGTCTCTATTTTGCATGTTTTTCTTCTATTGTTCTTTATCGTTTCGTTGCTTTGTTGATGTTATTGTTCGCTCTACATAATTGCTAATGATGAAATGATGTTATGGGGTGAATGCAATATGAAAACGTTGAAAAAAAAAGTTTAAAATTGCAATCATCTATAGCAGAAAACAATCTAGCCCTACAAATTAACAATTGAGGAATCTTTACAAGAAAAGTTGAGTTCTGAGGATGAAACACAACCTACTTAAATGCAAACAGCTCAAGAAGTTATTGGGATGGCTCTTCAGAAGGAGAAGGGCATTAAAACTTAAATAATTATCAACTCTTCACTATGTAGTATCCAAAGAATTACAATTTTAGAAGATGGAAAATCAGTGGAAATATTATTGGACCTAATAAAAATAAATGTGCAAGTTGGAAGTATATATCTTAGCATTGTTAAAAGGCTTCTTTCCCATATGAGTGGTGCATTTGTGGATATTGGTAGTTCAAGGTTAGCACTTCTGACTATATCCAAGAACAAGGAGCCTTTTGCATTTCCTCCTCTAGATGCACTCAGAAAGAGGATAAGTCTGATGGTGCTTTAATGATGAATTTGGTGGCCGAGTCATGTTTGAAAGATGAAGAGGGAAATTTTAATGAATTATTGAAAAGCACAGTTAATGAGGATGAAATATTCTTGGAGTATGAAGATGCTAAGGATGACAATGGAATGATAGAGGAAGCACCGAGGAAACATATAATCCTGTGAAGGGATTAAAATTTTAAATACATATGCAATTGATGTGAATATTATTCCAAATGCCAATATGGAAGATGGATACTTTGAATAGAAATGAGAATGACTTGAGAGAGGAAAATGATGGTGGACATTATAGCAATGGAGGGTATGTCACAAGCAAGGAGATCAATCAGATGATCAGATTCAAAACATGGATGTATCTTCTGCTCATCCATCTTCTATGAATTTTACTAGAACTTTAAGGAAATATATGCATGTTCGAGATGGAACAAAGATCATAGTTCAAGTTATTAAAGAAGAACTCGAAACGAAGGGGCCACAACTAAGTGCATATCCTTCTCTTACCAATATAATATGGGTACTGTTAACATAAAGTAACATGGTTGGAGTTCCAGAATTGTATCAAGATCTGAACGCAAAGGGTTAAGACTTATTGCAAAGACGTTGAAACCTCCAAATGTCAGTTTGACTATGTGAACAATTGTTGCAGGTCACTCTCTTGAGGAACATCAGAAGGGTCTATCAAGGTTGTTGGAAACTTGGATAGAGATAGTTGCACATGCAAAAAGCCTACTTTCCTGGCAGTACAAGAGGGAGTTGAGGGTGCAGTTCCAGCAATTTTGCATAGAGCTATAGGTCAAACACTTGCCATTGTACAAGATGATTTTAATGAGAAGGTCCAGAGGATGGCTATTGATTCTCCTTGTACCTACTATGAGGTAACCAGATATCTGCAAGAATTTGTCCCCAATCTAAGAAATAGGGTAGAGCTATATACAGGAGAGAATCCATTTTTTGATGAATTTGGTGTGGAGAATCAGATTGATAATTGTTGATTTGGGGTAGCATCGGATGTGCTCTAGCCACGAAAATTGGTGGAGAGGCTAAAGCACATGAGATCTCCAATACCCAGAAATGGTTTGGGCAGAATCTAACTAGTTTGGGAGATATTAAAATAATTAATATTTTTAATGAAGTCCCTAAATCAAAATAAAATATTAATGTGAATTAATATAAAACTGAGTTAGAATGGTCCAAAAGTCATGGATCAAGCCAAATCTAATCTTAGCCGTTGATTAGGGACTTAATCTCGGTCATTGAATTGTCAACGAGAAAATTATAAGAGGAGGCTTGAGGGTTACTTGCAGAACACACCGAGTCGATCATGAAGTCGATTTTTTGAGGTAGGGCTCGCTGAGGAAATCGAATGAGTGATCAGAGTTGCAGCTAAGGGGCAATGAATGCACTAGCAGAGAGGCAAAGATAGTACTGGGAGCATCAGTGCAGAAGTTGGGAGAGGGTTGACACAAAGCCAGCAAGAGGACACGCAGAGCCAGCCAGAGGTCACGTGGAGCCTGAGGAGGGCCAACGTGGGAGATGCAGAGGCCCCGAAGGCTGACGTAGAGCCCCAAGAGGCTGACGCTGGGCCAAATAGGCTGACGCTAGGAGATTTTGTGGGGCAGATTGGGGCTGATATCTATATCCGATTGAGAGGTACTACTGCCGAGGGCATTCTCTGTTGGGTTAGCCATTTCTGGCACCCATATTGTATTCTAAAACTACTTAATAATAAAACCCTCAAATAGTTGCACCGGTTTTCCTACATTGGGTTTTTTCGGGGATAATAGTCCAAAAATAACGGTGTCACTTGTGTGCTTGTTTTTTTTTCCCTTCAGTTGATGATCTGTATGTGTTGAGACTGTACTTGTATTTATTTTCAGTATTTAAATGGTAAATAACTTTGTTGATAAACAGAACAAGTAGGAAGAAATAAATCAGAAAGTACAGGAAGGATTTCTAACACTTAGACTTAGAAATTCCAACATGGTATCAGAGCGTGGTTGCAGATCACATGATAACTGAGGGCATCAGCCGAGCAAAGCAACAGCAGCAGAAACAGCTGTCACGAGGGACAGAAGTTGTTCCTAGAGGAAAAGCAGCAAGGAAGGGGTGACGCAGTGCCTACGTCATCAGTTCGAGCCGGGAAGGGGTGACGCAGTGCCTACATCATCAGTTCGAGCCGGGAAGAGGATCTACACAGTTGCAGAGAGGAGCAGACTTGACCTACGCAGTGCCCAATCATCTTTCTCAATGAGGAAGGATTGACGCCCATGGCCAGGAGGTGCGGATTTTGCTGCTGCCGAGATTGCGCAGAGCCTGAGGCTCTAACCTTCAATTTGTTGGGGCATAGGAGGTTCTGGGTAAGTTTGAGAGTGAAGCTGGTGGGGTACTGTGGTCAGAACAGTACCTAACAGGGCAAGACCAAGGAGGAGGGAGTTGCAGCCGAGGATTTCTAGCCAAGAAATCTAGATCAGTGGTGCAACTACACTAACGATCAGAGTAGCGGCATCTCGACATGGGCAGAGGGGTTTCCAGGAGGGAAATCGAGGCTCATAGGGAGTCACACCGAGAACTTCCAGGAGGGAAGTAGAGAGACTCGGAAGAGTCAAAAGAGGAGCAGCGAAATGGCAATGAATGGGGTAAGAGATCAGGACAGACTGGACAGAGCCTCAAACTTCAAGTCTGGAAGGCCAGGATCTTGTCCATTCTAGACAGGAATCGTCTCAAGCACTTCGCCTTGAACACGATAGCAATCCCGGTTGACCTAGATGAGAACGAAAAGTACCAGGAGACAATGGCGAGGGCCAAGAGCATCATCCTTGACGGGGCAAGGGCCATGTAGTACCACATATTTTCGAAAAGGACACGACAAATGTGATGTGGAAGCCCCTGATGAAATTGTATCAGCATACTTCTGTGCAGAGGAAGATGCTACTAGAAAATCAGTTGCATCATACCAGATGCAAAAGGGAGAACAAATAGACACCTTCCTCGGTCGATTGAAGGAGATCTAGGATCACCTCACTTCCATAGGGGCCATGCTGGATGAGGAGATGATGGTGAGGACCACATTGAACGCAGTCTTAGAGGATTGGGAAGTATTTTTCCAGAGCATACTAGGCAGGTCAACCCTTCCAGATTGGGAGGAACTGTGGGCGGCTCTTTGTCAAGAAGAGATCAGAAGGCTAACCAAGGCGGGAAGCAACAGCAAGGGGGTCAAAATCAAGAAGGAGGAAGAGGAGGATGCTGCCTTAGCATCTGCAGGAAAGCAGGAGAAACGGAAGAAGGACCTCTCCAAGGTCAAATGCTTCCACTGTGGGGAACTGGGTCACTATGTGATCCAGTGTCCGAAGAAGACGAGCAAGGGAGAGGATTTTGAGACCAAGGCTGCACCAGCTAGGGTAGAGAAAGAAGTGGAGACAGATGATGATTGTGCCATGAGTGCTCAAGTGCCACTTGAGAGGAAGTGGGGAGACATCAAGCTGTAGTCAGATGGACTACAGGCGATGAGGCGCAGGATCCTCGAGGTACCCAACCTCTTGAATTATACCATGCTACGAGAGCCCCAAAGAGGAGTAGCAGGACTGGAGGATGTCGATAGAGACGGATGCGGATGGAGTGACAAACGAAGCTACAGTGCAGGAGTCCCAGGACATCGTAAGGCAGCAATGCGAGATGCACAAAGTTCTTGCAGCAGCGCAGAGGTTAGAGAGGGAGCACTTGTCAGTGACAGATGGAGTTTCAGCATCATGAGTGTTTCTAGCCTGACGGAGACGTCAGAGTTGGGAGATCAGTTACTTCTCAATAATTGAGTTGCAGTGCAGCAGTTAGCAATGGCGGTGCTATGGGCAGCACGATGCAACATGATGAGAGGAGTTGCAGTGTAGATGCAGCAGTGGCAGTGTCAAGGCCATGGGTAGCAACACGGACGCAAAGGGAGCTGTCGTACAGATGCAACAGTGGCAGTGGCAGAGCCATGGGTAGCAGTACATGATGCAGCAGTGCAAAGGATGGTGGGTAGTAGGCCTAACATCAGCACAGGGACCGATGCCAGATGATCAAGGTGATGCTCAGTGAGGAGTATTACTAGAGCACAGTGCTCGCTAAGAGGGAGTGTTGATTTGGGGTAGCATCGGATGTGCTCTAGCCATGAAAATTGGCAGAGAGGCTAAAGCACATGAGATCTCCAATACCCAGAAATGGTTTGGGTAGAATCTAACCAATTTGGGAGATATTAAAATAATTAATATTTTTAATGAAGTCCCTAAGTCTAAACTTAGGGAAAATAAAATATTAATGTGAATTAATATAAAACTGAGTTAGAATGGTCCAAAATTCATGGATCAAGCCAGATCTAATCTTAGCCGTTGATTAGGGACTTAATCTCAGCCATTGAATTGTCAACGAGAAAAGTATAAGAGGAGGCTTCAGGGTCACTTGCAGAACACGCTAAGTTGATCAAGAATTTGATTTTCTAGGGCATGGCTTGCTGAGGAAATCGAAGGAGTGATCAGAGTTGCAGCTGAAGGGCAATGAATGTAATAGCAGAGAGGCAGAGATAGTACCGGGAGCATCAGCGCAGAAGCTGGGAGAGGGTTGACACAAAGCCAGCTAGAGGCCACGAAGAGCTAGCTAGGAGCTGCGCAGAACTTGAGGAGGGCCAGCGTGGGAGACGCAGAGGCCCCGGAGGCTGACGCAGAGCCCCGAGAGGCTGACGCTGGGCCAAATAGGCTGACGCTGGGCCAAAGAGGTTGACGCAGACCCTAGAGGCTGACGCTAGGAGATTTTGTGGGGCAGATTGGGGTTGATATCTGTCTCCGACTGAGAGGTACTACTGCCGAGGGCATTCTCTGTTGGGTGAGCCATTTCTGGCACCCAGATTATATTCTGAAACTGCTTAATAGTAAAACCCTCAAATAGCTGCACCGGTTTTCCCGCATTGGGTTTTTCCAGGGACATTAGTCCAAAAATAACAGTGTCACTTGTGTGCTTGTTTTTTTTTTCCCTTCAATTGATGATCTGTATGTGTTGAGACTCTACTTGTATTTATTTTCAGTGTTTACATGGTAAATAACTTGTTAATTAACAGAACAAGTAGGAAGAAATAAATCAGAAAGTACAGGAAGGATTTCTAATAGTTAGACTTTTCAATTTCAACAATAATTTCGTAAGCATACGAGTGTACCTGCCTAATGAAGGTTACATGGTAATTGAACAAATAGAGGCATTAGTTTCGATTCATGTAAATGGTGGTAGTGACATGCTAGGTGAAGAAATGTCTCAAGAGCAGGCTATTCTTGAGGTCAATCTTGCAGTTGTGAGACAAATTGCAAGAGAGTTGTGTTTAAGGGACATCGGTGGCATCATTGTGATCAACTTCATTAATATGAATGATGAGGTATGAAGAAGTTAAGAAATTTATTGAGCAAGATCAATCTCGCATCTCATTTTCTTAGTCGTTTGAACACGCGCTGATGGAAATGACAAGGGAACGGATTTGACCAAACGCATCTACAATTAGAAGTACTAAAGAAGAAGCACGTAAATATTTTGCTCAAAAGTGGTCCGCATATGTGCAAGAATAGACCTTGCAACACCCGAACATGCAATTGCTTGAGGACAAGCAATGTCGGTAAGGAGGGACTATAATGTCCTCCTCTAATTAAATTGCTCAAGGGAGGATGAAGTAGTAGCCTATCTAACTTCGTAGGCTATAGTCATTTGTAAAGAGAGACCCATTATTTAATGTCAATGGGGTAACATTAGATATTTTGAGGTAAATGGAGGAAAACTTGCACTAAAAGCCAAATTTGGGGCAAATGGAGGGAAATTTATTAGCCACTAAATTCAAATTAGGAGGGAAGACCCCGAAGGAAATATATAAAAAGAAAAGAGGAGATTTATTTTGATCATCATGGATTGTGGATCTTTCTGATTTTTGAGCTAAGGCTCCTAGAGGGTTTTAAGACCCTTTTTCTCTCTGATTGGTTTCAGTGGTGAAAGATTCCACCTTAGCCAATACCTTCTCTCTAATCTGTTTAAAATAATCTCTGAGGAAGCATTCATCTATTTGTGACAATAAGGGCTTTTGAAGGAATGATTCTGTGGCAGCGAGGGTCTGTGGCATTTTTTTGGGCAGCAAATTATCATTTAGACATCATCTGAGGTAGCAGCCCATCTACAAGTACTCATCTGTGGCAGCACAGGAATTCTGAGTCTCATTTGGACAGCAGATCATCCCGAAGGATCCCTCTGTGACAGCAGGTGCTTGAATAAACCCTGCTGTGGCTGCAGGCTACCTTTGAAGGGTTCCTGATGGCAGCGGCTCAGCCTGAAGGTCAACTCTGAGATAGTGAAGTCATTTCTGAAGTTCGGTTGAGGTCAGCAGATCTGTCTGAGGTGACAATCGTGGCAGCAAACCCTCCCGAGGTCTGGTTTGGGAAGCGAAGGACTATTTGGGTCAGCGTAGGCTGGTTCAAGGTTTTGCTGGAGCAGCAGCTCACCTCTGTCACATTCTCTAAGGAAATCTGTGGCAACGCATTAAGTCTAGGACTTGAACTGGACAGCGGATCACCCGTGTGACATCTTCCAAGGTGGGTCTGTGGCACCAGGACGTCCCTGAGTTTTGTTTGTAGTATCAGAACATCTCTGTGGCAAACGAAGTCTTGCTGATTGGACTGTGGCAGCAAAGAGGCAGTAAAATCTGGCTGATTACTGAGACTGGCCGTACGGTTAGGACGGTAGGTTTTGCTGATGCAATAGCAGTTGTTGTCAATCTAAACTCTAGTGTGAATTGGAAGGACTGTGGGTTTCTAACCCATTATGTACTGTTGGATTGGCTTCATGTGTATGAGGTGTTCGTGGAATTAAATACTGGTTACACTGTTTATTGCAGTCAAAACTGTCTTTGTTTACTAAAATTGAAAATTCCGTAATAAAGTGTACCAGATTACCAAGAACGGTCGTGCAAAAAACATTAATGCATATGGAAAAATATACATTAACAGGTGCTCACTTGTAATTTGGACTAGAGACAGGTTTCCACTTACAGTAAAAAAAAAATTACAAAACAAGGCACAGGCATACTCCAGAGAGGGCAAAGTGTAAATCTAAATAAAATACTAATAATGTTTAAATTCTGAAGTTGGTTTGGTGAGGTAAAAGGCAAAGGCATGCATACCATGCTTCACCGGAAGCTTAATGTCGGGCATTAGTTCAAATGCCATAATAGAGTCGGCCCATATATAGTCGGCATTGTCCTCTAAAGGACAGCTGGGAAGCCAACTCCATGTTTTTTGACTTACACGGTAAACAGCCACCTCTATCACCAGCCTACTTCAGTAGACTATAAAGCACGCACAATCACCAACTGCGCAGCACATAATCGGGCATTCCGTAGACTAACGAAGCTACAATTTTGCCCGGAAAAATTCCGTAGACTAACGAAGCCACAATTTTGCCCGGAAAATTGTGGAAATTCCAGTAGGTGTTGAGAAAATTCAGCAGAAATGAAATCTGGGTTTCGCAGAAATTCTTGATGGTGCTGAATCCACTCATCAAAAAATGATTCAAGCATTTCTAAAAATAATTTTTTCAAATTATTTTAACCAAGAAAAATTTCGCGAGCAAAATTGTAGCATCTGTAGACAACGCCTAAAGACAAATCCCTGTTAACACCCTCACACAGGGATGGAGGCATTCTGGCAATCTCCGTCTACCCTCATGACGAAAATGTGAAGTCTACTTTTGACTTGTCAAACTCCCATATAGTGAACTCCTGAAAAAGCTCCTCTTCGCTTTTGACTATCCCACCAGTAACTAGAACCCGCAATCCGCAGACAAGCAGGTAAAGGGAAATGCACTTTGCGACAGCGATCTCTGGTAAGAGTGCGGAAACATAAGTTCCCTCTCTGATGTTGAAACCAATAATTCCCCACCCTGCATTAATGATTGCCAAACAGTAGAAGTATCCGTCGCAGAAAGCCATATCCATCTCCCTCTTCTTTGACCCTGTCCCCACTATGGTCACGTTTTCTGGCAGGTGCCCTACAATTCTCCATGATTTCTGAGTGGAATTGTAGATTCAACTATATGTTCATCCAGAGATTTTGACTTGCCCACCACCACAACCATGTATTTGTCTCGATTCTCGCCCACGATGCCTATGATGTCGATTTACAGAATGGTGGAGAAGCGAGGAAGTTGTAAGGACGTTCTTGTGAGAGGATTGCAAACAAGAATTGCATATGGACGAGGACACCTGACCAAGCAGAGGCCTGCCGCGGATCCATAGCACATAACTGGATATGTTGGCTTTAAATCTTGCTCTAAGATGAAGGATAGGGCCAGGGAGGACGGCTTCATCCAGGTCCGTGTGAAAAAACAGTAAGCTAGAGCATTGGGTATTTTGAGTTCGGGTTCATTGAAAATCTACCACTGTAGAACCAGGCATGGGATTCTGTTAGGAGGCTTGTCAGCCCACTGAGTTGTTATGAATTCGGTGGATAAAATGAGGGCATTCCATTCCTTGCAAACACAGCGAAATCTGCACGGAGATTGAAGTGGCAGCCATGCCAGTATCTCTTTCTGTCAGGTAATCAGGCATTTCCCAATGTACCAAGCAGTTATTTCTGGGCTCCATCTCCCCCATTTTTCATAAACCCTGACGAGAGGGAAATACAGTAGCAGGATTCGATTCGAAATGTATACCTGAGTGCTGTATATAGAATATAAGATTGGGATTCATATCGACTTAGCTTGAAAACAAGAAATACAAGTTCTACAGTACATGTTATTTAAGGTGAATCTGTAGGTATACTCCATTCATTTTAAATTATATTTATTAAAAGGTTAAAAAAATTGATTTTTAATTTTTTAATTTTAAATTTTAATTAAATTAAAAGTTATTCTCGAATTTTAATTTTCAATTATTATTTATTTTACCATATTATTTTTTTTTTACTAACTTTTAAAACTTAAATTGATTTTTTTTTTTAAATTTATATAAACAAGATTAATTTAATTTTAAAAAATCTTTAATATGATAAAATTATTAACAGCGTTTCCTCATACTAAATTAATAAAATATTTTTTATTTATATTATTTAAATTTATTAATAATAATAAATTATATAAACAAATTAATATAAAAAATGAAACTATTAAAAAATAGTAAAACTCTAAATAAAAGATAATTTATTAATAATAACATAAAAATATATAAACAAATTAACTATTAAATAAGTGAAATATAAGTTAATCAATTATCGAACTAAATTATTATTTTATTTATAAAATACTCGACATCCGATAACTATTAACATTCAATGGTTGAAATTGAGGCTTCGTGTGATCCAAACAATTGAACAGAAGAACATTTCGGCGTAAATCACATTCCAAAAAATTCATAGCCCTGACCATGAATCACACTAGTTGGTTTAGAAACGCGTCGACTATGGATTTTCCTGAATGTGATTTACGGCCGAATATTTTCTTCTTTCAATTACAAATTCAATATTATTTGTTTTTTTTGGTAAATTTTGTCCTTTTATATGAAAATTCAATTTGTCTAATAAGCAGATTCTATTTAGAATACTATAAATCAATTTTTCAAATAGTGAATTCTATTTACAATTGTATAAATCAATTTTTCAAATAAATGAATTTTATTTACCATTTTATATTATTTTAAATGAGAGTGTGATTTCTTATCTTTTAATATACTATATATATATTAAATTATTTTGAAAAACAATCCAAATTTATATTAAATTAAATAATTTATTTTTTTAATTTTGTAAAAATTTCAATAAATTATAAACCAAATTAAATCTTCAAGTATAATAAATTAAATTATTATATATTTATAAAAGGTTATCGCATTTCTTATAATGGTTTCTTTTCTTCCTATTTCCATTCGTTCAATTAAACCGTTTAAATAAGCTCACGAAAAAGCAGAGATCTTCCAGGATTATTTTTTAATAATAAGAGTTTGTTTGTTGTATTTATATATATATAATAATATATAATATATAAAGATAAACTGATTAAGTTAAAAGTATTAAATGGATATTTTGGGCTTAATTCAAAATTAATAGAAAATAGGGTTCTAGATAGCTAGTACTCTTTTTTAGTTTAACTTAATAGTTTATAAAATAAAAAAAAAAATTACGGACAAAACAATCTTATCACACACAAAATAAAACAAACAATAAAATATAATTAATGAATATACACACTAAAATTAAAAATATGATAACGTAATATGTTATGATAAAATACATAATGCCTATAATGTGTGTGTTTATTTTTATTAATATTATATAATTGTCTATAGTTAAAATTTATTAAATATGTTTTAAATATAATAAAATAGTCACCTTAAAAATGAAATATTGTGAAGAACCAAAAAAAAAAAATTAGTAGCTAATAGAAATGGAAGTCACTAAACAACTCATAATAAGACCTCAACCAATCACCTTTATAAATAAATTTCATTAATAATAAAAATTGAATTCCTAATGTTAAACTATAGAAAAGTGCCATAATTTTTTGGTCAAAAACAAACTAATACCCGGGACAAAACTGAAATTTTGTTTTTATCAATAGAATTACAAATAAATTATTCGCATGAAAAAATCATAATATGCATATTACATTTAAATAAATTTAAATAGTAATAATTCATACTGGTAACTACGATAATTCAAGATATATAATTAAAAAACATACAAAAACTTAATAAATTTAATTAACAAACTTATAATAATAATAATGTCCTATAATATAATAAATAATAAATAATAGTTATAAACCCTAAAGGTTCATTTAACCATATAAATTAAAATAATGATTCATATTCAATATCTACTTATATTTTAAAAATCATATTTAAATTTAATTAATATGCATATACAAATTATATATATAATCATAAAAATATAAAACATGTCAAAGCAAAATGTTGCATAATATGTATATGTATTCTCAGAGTTGTGATAAATAGATAAATAAATGAATAGGATATTTGTATGTATGGAGATATGAAATTTATATAAATATAAATAATATTATCACATCTATCAAGAATTGAGAGGAATTAAATCTTAGGTGTAAATTTTCCTTCCAGTTTCACATTTAAAAATAGATTTGCATTTTGAGAAATTTGATCCTCTAAATACTTAATAAATGGAACTAGATTAGTTTACATACCAATTTGGTTTTTAGACATTATCCAAACATTTATAATAATCTTTGATTTTTTAAAATTCAATAAATTAAAAATAAAAGTTAAAGGCTTATTGAAAAATAAAATATAGAATATGTTAATCTAAATATATTTGTAAAGTTTATTGAAAAAATAAAATATATAATATATTAATCTAATATATTTGTCATTAGTATTTTTATATTAGGAAGAAGTTAAGGAAGAAAAGTAAAACAACTCAAAAAATAAATTTAAAGAGAATTGGTTTTAAAGGTTAGGTTGTATTCTAATCCAAAAGGAGTAATTACCATTAAAATTAGTTTTAAAAATATTTTAATAATAAAAAGAAGTTCGTTTTAAAAATATTTATGATATTCAATAATAGTTCGGTAGAAACAGTGATCTCACTAATAAAAACATTATAGTTCCGTAGAAACAGTGACCCTCTGAATTAACTTTAACCCTCGGAATTAACTTTACATGTACAAATGTAACTCCAACCAATGGAGAGAACTGGGAAAGCTAATAACAACTTTGGAGACCAAGAATTCGCGGTTAGCCTCTCTGGAAAATAAAGGCCGCACAAGATTTCTGCCATTGATCCTCATGGTTAACTATACATGTAAAATTACTACACCGTATAATTACTACACCGCTGATCCTTATGGTTAACTATAAATGTAAAATGGAACTGGTATAATTACTATACCGCTACGTGACGAGTTCATTCCTATGACTTAGAAGCTATTCCCAATTTTGAAGTGTTATGGAATGTCGGCATTTTTTGCCTTTTTTTTTCTTTTTCTTTTCGACCGAAAGGACAATCACTGGTGCTATGAATCTCCAGTTTTGCATAGTTAAGTTATTTGAAGGGGTTGTATAAATATTAAATATTTGGAAGTTTTGGGGGTTTTCGCTGGATATGGTTAAAAAAATTGAGTTGTTTTTAGTGTAATTTTTTTAGATTTTTTCCTGTCTAATTTCTCTAAAATCTAGCAGGAATTTATTGAAATCACAAGTTTGATAAGTAACCCCTACACAATCTAAGTGCCCTAGGGGTTTTTGAGAGTGTTGAATCCATATATATATAATCACAAAACCAGTTTACATAACACAAAACAAGATTTCACGTCAAATTTTTGGGGGTGGAGTTCAAAAAGTCTCACTAAAGACAACTTCTAAAAAAATTACTAATATTAGAAGTTTTGGTTAGATATGGCTAATTTTTTTTACTAATTTTAGAGGTTTTAGTTGAATATAACTTAAAAAAAATTAATATAATTTTGATTTGTGTTATTTAAATAAAAAAATTATTATAAATATGAATTCAGCTTTTTGAAAAATATTGCTTTTAGATAGTGAAAACAACTAAAATTAATAATTCCAATAGAATTCCGAGCAAATTAAAAAACAAAAACAAAACATAAGAAACATCTAACATCTAAGAATAGACTACCGCATTTGAAGGTAACCCAACATCTAAGAAATAGACTACCGCATCTGAACGTAACCCAGTATGGCCAGGGACACGGGACAAGAAGCGCTGGTTTTCACTGAACGAAATAACCCTTCAGTCTTATAATATTTTCTAAAATCGTTGGGACAATGATTCTAATTGCAAGAGGGTAGCCGCCTGAGGTGGTTTCAAAACCCGATGCCTTTTCAACACCGTAGCCAACTCTGCCCTATTACATGTCGATCTCCATCAACTAAAGGGCCGTCAGTGACTGCTAGAATAAAATTACCATGTCATTCAAGTCACTAACCAAATCAAACATAACCTAAGTTAAGTAGGGTTAATCAATCTTCTTTCAGTAGGGTTAATCAATCTGGTTTCAATATAAATCCATCCACGTCATTCATTCGAGGCGCGGTATTTATATATGGAGTCACCAAGTGGGGAGGGATGGTACACTATAACCAAAATCAGAAGAAAAACAGAGGTAAAATAAATTCTGTGATCGATTGAAAAACATATTATATATGTTCAAAAATTCAGTGTATATTCTTCCAAAAACAGAGGTAAAATAAATTCTGTGAACAATTGAAAAACATATTATATATGTAAAAAAATTCAGTGCATATTCTTCCAAAAAAATTCTAGCCCTATGACTATCCCTCAACTATTTTATAAGGTTATCAACACATGTATCTATGCATCTATTGAATTTTATAAGGTTATCAATACAAAAAATTGTCGCTAGGGTTAGTTAATAGCGGTACCTACCTGAATCCGTAGAAGGGAATTCCTTGGAATTTGATGTTGTCATAGTACCGCTGGAGCCATCGTTATTTCTGTACGCAGGACTTGAATGCCCACTTTGCTTCTGAAGAACGGATCTGAAAGATCAAAATTAGAAAACTAAAAAAAGATAAAACAAAAAATACCTTCCCATACATATCATTTAAATCTGCTTACAGATGGTTGTGTACTTTTCTTGATTTACTCTCCTCGTATGATTGCTCCTCTTGCATAAGTCCTTCCTTCCTGTAAGAGTAAATTAATCTTCCAAATCAAAAATCAATTGATCAGAAATTTTCTTTTGAATAACAAATTTGCAATAATCAAAGCCAGAAAGGAAAACGAAACAAAAGACCTTAATCTATTATCATTATAATAAGATATCAATACACAACCAATAAATTTACAGATCTCCCTCCTCCCTGAGAATTGAAATTGAATTTATATTTGACAAGAGACTCTCCATTACCACTGAGGCCGGTGGAGATCATCATCACGTCTGCAGATATTGCCACTCCTCTGATTGTGCTCTTTGCTCTTCCAAAGATTTCTAGCCGAAAGGTATATCTGTCTATGCCTCTCAGACTTGCCATTGAATGTTCAAACAACAACACACAAAGACAACAGAAACTACATATACATGAACAGTCAAAACACACAAAGGCAACAGAAATTACACACATGAACAATCACAACACAGGGCCACAAATACAGAACAAAGAAACAGCACACGACCAAAAAGGAGGAGCGCTCCACAAAACATCACCGCCTTGCCTGAGAGACAGAGCGCAGAAGAGCACAGAGAGTGCATTGCAGAATAATGAAACTAAATAGAATATGGATTTGCTTTTGTAAACGGTAATTAGCTTTTGTGAATGATCCAATTCTATCTCAATTTTGATCCACCGACCCAGCAAGATCATTCCTACCGTTAGAAAGCTATGTAGCACAGTTCAAATTTAAATATTGGAAACACTACCGCCCTCCCTTGAATCCACATTTACCGTTCGTTACAATTCCAATAACAATTATATTTAGTGGGCTCCCTGGAAATTCAAAAATACCTGAACTCCAGTTTCTATCTTCTAGATCAGGTCACGAGGTCGAACCGTGAAACCTTGATGTTTTACTCTAGAGAAACCTTAGGTTGCTATTCTTATACACCATGATGGCAGAGACTCATACGCCGAACGCTCTCGTTTGAATGAAAGGTTATTCATCCGCATCATTGAAATTGAAATTTAGTGATAACTTACCTGCAATATAAATATCTACTTACTATAATCACTATTGTGCGTTATAAATATGGTTTATTTTTATATAACTTCAAGATTCATTTTTATCATTGATTGGTTCAGATTTCATTGGCGTTTTTTTTTTCAGTTTAAAGCTATTACATTAATATTTTTCAAAACATTAGAATTCAACATGTTATGAGTAGGAATTTGAATTTTTTTATAGGATAATAATCATCAACTCAACCATCCAAAATAATTCTAATTTTAAATTAATAATTAAGATAAATATTCATATCTACTATATATTTTTAGATTTAAATAATGAATATATTTTCTTTTATTTAATAAAATTAAAATTAAATATATTTTAATAAATTAATTAATATTTGAAAAATACCTATTATCTCATCCCGATTATTTCTTACATTATTAAAAATTATTATAATATATAACCTATTTTAATTTTAATTTATATATAAATTTTAATATTCTTGAATTATATTATATATAATAATATTATGAATTTTATTTTATTATAATAGGTATCGTATAAATTTATATATATAAAAATAAAATTTAAATTTTAAGTTTTATTATAGGTTTAGGTTATATTTGAAGAATGATATGCTTGGAAGAATGTCACTTATGATAGTTAATTTTAGTTAGTTTTTCTTTTTAATTCTATATCTTTTCAATTACTAGTTGGTCACTCACATTTATATTTATATAAAATTTAAAATGATTAAAGAGAGTTTGCTTTTTTTAATGTTTTTTTTTGGATAATAGAATTTTAGTGTTCATTTAACAAATTAATTATATAATTGTTATTTCATTTATAATAGTTTGTTAATGTTGATTTATTTTTCAATAAGAGAAATGTTAGATGATGAATCTTCCCATATAATGAAATATGGGTGGTTTGTTTTATGAGATACGGTTGCTTTATAAGTAAATGTTGGTAAATGAGATAATGAGGGTATCTACATTTACTAGCCATTTAATTTATATGGTTGCACTAATTATTAGCAATTGCCCCTAAAGGTGCAAAGATATACCGAAGGATCCTATGATGTTACTGCAAAAATATTGTAGTAAAGGAAAGATAACAACCTAAAGGGTGGAGAATGGAGGGAAGGAAATGTCTTCAGGCTTGCAATAGTCTCACACTTGTGTTGATGCCTATATATATTATATCTAAGCTATAACATGCAGGGTAATGAGGAGAAACATTAGCCTTTGGATATCTAGTTACTCTATAGGGCTTTGGATAAACGGTGATTGGATGGGTTGTTAAGGCACTCCTAAATGCCAAAAAAGTAGAGGAAGGTTTGAGAGTCTCACCCAAAATGGCAACGTTGTAACCACTATATTTGTAGCATCAATTTCTGATAATCATGAAGTGATGAAAAGCTCTCATCTACCCCAAAACCATGACCCTTCATTTAGGACAAACTCCAGGACTTTTTGAGTATCAAATTAAGCAATGAAATTCCTTTTGACCACAAACAGAGGTCAGAGTTTGATGTCCAAGTGGAAAAAATTTATTGATGTAATTCATCATATTTTGGCCAAAAGCCATTAAACCTGCAAATACAGGGATGTGATTGGAGAGAAGTGAGGAAAGAGTTTACCTCAGGGATGTTTACTTGCATCACCGGAACCTGTTCCATTTGCTCCACAATATAGAGACCTAAAATATTTTGGACCTGTGCAGGAGGGTTAGAGGCCTTCCCCTTCACTGCATCTTTAAAGAGACAATTACTCTAGGATGGATGGAACCCAAAGCTCCACTTCTCAACCTTAGATTCAATATGATAGTAGAATTCCTCAAGATACCATAGTCCTTATCTAGAATGGGTTATGTAGCATTCTACCCTAAAAAATAAGGCATTGAGAATATGCACGAATGCCTAAACTATTTTGAATACTCTATTTTAAATTTTGCACCAGTCTATTTCCTTAATCCAAAGGAGTGTGGACTTTCCATTAAGTTTTTTCTTGAATATTTGAAAGGGGCTATCTTTTGTACCTCTTTGAACAACAACAGAGATAAATCTTGGAAAATGTGTGGAGGCGACATCCCTAAGCACCGACACCCTCACCACAGTTATCTGCTCAGCATAATGGATAGAACATACATCCAAAAAAAAGTAGCAGACGGGAAAATAGTCAGAGAACCTCTCAATTGCTCCCTCCATGATGCAGGAGCATACAGCTCTGAGGAGACAGAAGGTGGTTGACGGTCTCATGGAGAGACAAGAACACACACAGTCATACATGCATAGTTGGACAGGTGTCAAACTTGTCGGTTATTTTATTTTATTTACTTGTTTTATTTTTCAGAAGGTCGATAGGACCAGGTAAATTAAAAATTGTGAACTGTTATTTTTAAATAGGAATTAGCATCAGAAAGTAGGTTGATAGTTAATTAGTGTCTTTATGAAATGTGTTAGTTAAAAACAGTTATAAGTTGCTGGACAGTTATCAATTCTGTTGGGGCAGTTCTACCTGAGCAAGGAACAGTTATGCCTCAGGGGAATAAAAGGAAAAAGATAAGCATTGTAAAGGATTGCTCAGACAGAGAAACAAAGAGAGACAGTCATTTTTCAAATAAACATTTTATTCTATTTCTCAATTATATCACCACTGTATAGTTAATTTTCATGCATCATAATATAGTTTATGTGTAACAAATTGGCGTTGGAATAATAAGACAGAGAATCAACGAGAAGAGCAGAGCAGCATAGAGATATAACTATCACCTACAGACAGGAGAACGAGAAACTACGAGTGCAGACAACCTTCAGATGGAGCGAAATTTACTAAAAGCGCAGAGCACAGTTATATAAATATCATTTCCAGACAGAGGCGAACGAGCCTTCAGGCATACAAGTAAACTTTCAGGTAACCCAAAAAACAAACCCTCACATCATATTTATGAACAGAGCAAATGCCGGAATGTAACAAATATGTATCTGAATCATTTCACTAACCTATTGTAATAAAGCAAATACAGTCCAGGCATTTCACATTTCTTTTGAATAAAAATTTCATTAAAAAAACAGAGTTTTGGGCAAATATTCGTTACAACCATAAACCAAATTAATACAGCCAGGAGTCACCAACAGAACCGGCGAACAAGGGTTTCGAACAACCCGAGGGTTTCTACCAACCTACAGCAACAACTATAGGACGAGGGTTTGAAGTGACGAGAACCCATCTTGCTAAATAACCAGACAGTGCCATACAGGACGAGGGCTTGAAGCCACTGAATACCCATCAAGGGTTTTAACAAAAACTAAGTGACAATATTACAGAAGCAAGGGCCGAGACCAACGAATAGAACCGAAGGAGGGTTACACAGACAACAGAACCATTTATTTTGCCGCTCAGAAGACGGACTACCAACAAAACAAGACTCAGAACTATAAATAAGTTACAGTCAACTACATGGGGAGACACTACCCGTAAAGGAAGAGCTGGAGAACTTGTCAGGAAGCGTGGAGCACATCGAACCACAGAACCGACTACCTGGAACCACCTGCAACGAAATGAGGGCAGGTTAGAGATATGTACAAACACAAATAAACGTTTGAAATAAAAAACCGGAAGAAGATTGGAGCAAGAATCTTACCTGAAGCCGAAGAGACATAGCCGGAAAACGAAATAACCAACATATCCCTGAAGATGCGGAGCGAGGATGTCAGGGTAAGAAAAAGAAGTGATAAATAGTTTATCAGAGAACCGAGCTCACCTTGGCAGTGGAACTGGAGTGCATTAAGTCGGTGGAAACCCTGTCATGAAACAACCCATCAATAAATCGAGCAGGAACGACATCTAAACAGCAAAATCGAGCTAATAAATCAGTCAATCTGAATACAAACCCTGTGCAGAGAAACGACGCCTCCATAACCCATTGAAACACCACCTCAAAAGCAAGAAGGGGCCGAGAGAACCCACAGAACCAGCATCGAAACCAGAGCGACGGAGGTGAAAGAGCTCTCACAGAGCAGAACCGAACTCGGCACAGTGGAAAAAGTGCAAATGACAAATGAGCGGGACAACAGTTGACAAAAGGCCCGAGAACCGGCAGGTGTAGAGTGTTAACCGACGGGTCCAGTAAAAACCCTAAAACAATTACCGAGGGAACGTACCAGTAATTTAAGTCAACCATTAATTCATTCAGGACGCAAGTCTTGTCAACAGCAGATACATTAGAATCGGCGGGAGGTCATCATAAGTGGTATCAGAGCTAGTTTCTTGAGTTAGAACTAATGGAACAGGTGGAAGCTGAAGGAAGAGGAAGAGGAAGAGGACGAGTAGTCCGTAGAGTAGTAGATGAGGGACTTCGATAGGAGATTCGAGTTTTGCGTGAAAGATTGGCAGTGGTGGAGGCTGGGGGAAGGAGAGACCCAGCAGATGATAGTGAGGAAGAAGTAGCTGAACCAGAGGACGAGTTCGAAGGGGTGACACCGAAACTTAGATTGTTGAAGTCAGTTTTGTTGTCTAGTCATAAGCCAAGGCATGAGTTACCTACTTATGGCGGGAGTTTGTCTGCAGATGTGTTATTAGATTGGCTGAGTGAAGTAAATAAATTTTTTGAGTTTGAGGAAACCAGTGAGGACAAACAAGTGAAGTTCGCCGCCACCAAGCTGAAAGGACATGCGTCTTTATGGTGGGACAACGTTCAGGCGGAAAGGAAAAGGCTACACAAACAGCCTATAAAGAAGTGGGCCAGAATGGAAGAAAAACTGAAGGAAAAGTTCCTACCAAAAGATTACCAGATCATGTTGTACAGACAGGTACAGAACTTGAAGCAAAGAGGAATGACTGTTAGGGAATTTACAGAGAAATTTTATAAGTTGAATTTACGTGCAAGGTATGTGGAAGATACCTCAGAAAAAACAGCCAGATTTGTGAATGGCTTGAGGGGGGAGATTTTGGATGAAATCGATATCCTCTCACCTCAAATGTTGGACGAAGCCTATCAGTTTGCACTGAAGGCAGAGGAGAAAATTAACAAGAAACAGAACACCAAGAGAGGAGGTGGATCTGGCAGGGGAAAAGGCAAGGTTTATGGCAGAGGTAGAGGTACAGGCTCAAATGAGGAGGGCAGCGGTTCCAAGTCTGCTGGTACAACAGAGAAGGACAACAGCACCAGGGAAGGACGACTAGCTCAGCGAGGGCGAGGATTTGGTCGAGGCAGGGGAACTGTCCAATTCTATCGTTGTCACAAATTGGGACACAAGTCATATGACTGTCCTGAAGGTGAACCAGCAGGTGGGAGAGGAACCTATGTTGCTCAGCCAGAGGATGTTGAGGAGACACCTCAAGAAGCAGAGAATACACTGGAGACAGGCAAAGCCTTGGTGTTAAATAAAGTGCTGTTAAAACCAGCAAAAGAAGTTGCAGAACCGGATCAGCGAAAGGCTTTGTTTCGCACTGTTTGCAAGTCACGGGGTAAGTGCTGTAAGTTGATCATTGACAGTGGGAGTACTGACAATTTAGTGGCTGTGGAGATGGTAGAAAAGCTGGGATTAAAGAAACTAAAACATCCTACTCCCTACAAAGTGTCGTGGTTGCAGAAAGGGCATCAACTGTTAGTTGACGAACAGTGTGAGGTAGAATTTCAGATCGGTAAGTATAAAGACAAGATCCTTTGCGATGTCATGCCAATGGATGTCTGTCACTTACTGTTGGGACGACCTTGGCAGTTTGATAGAAATGCAGTTCATGATGGGAAAACCAACTGCTATAAGTTTGTGAAAGACGGGATCAAGCATAAGCTTGTACCCATCAAGGAGGAAAATACAGCAGAAGCTAGTGGGGTGAAAGCACTGCTGTTAGGCGAAAAAGAATTTATAAAACAGATTGAGGACAGCGAAATAAATTTTGCTGTCATAAGGAGACCAAAGGCAGTGGTACTTCATACACAGATTTCGGATTTGCCTGAAGAAGTTCAGAAGTTGCTGCAGGATTTTGGAGACATTGTGGTAGATGATCTTCCAGATGAATTGCCACCAAGGAGAGGTATTAGTCATTGTATTGACTTTATACCAGGAGCAAGCCTGCCAAATAAAGCAGCTTACCGCATGAGTCCTAAAGATCATGAAGAAATCAGGAAACAGGTCCAGGAGTTATTGGACAAAGGTTTGATTCGAGAGAGCATGAGCCCATGTGCAGTACCAACTGTTTTGGCTCCAAAGAAAGGAGGAGAGTGGAGAATGTGTACAGATTCCAGGGCTATTAACAAAATTATTGTTAGGTACAGGTTTCCCTTACCTAGGATGGACGATATGATGGATTGTTTGAGTGGAGCGGCCTATTTTTCGAAGATTGACCTGAAAAGTGGATATCACCAGATCCGGATTCGGGAGGGATGAATGGAGACCGCTTTCAAAGACGAAACGAAGCTTATATGAGTGGTTGGTGATGCATTTGGTTTGAGCAACGTCCCAGCACGTTATGCGCCCTGATGAATGAAGTGCTGAAGGATTTAATGGTAATTCGTAATTTACCTGGATGATATTCTGATTTTTAGTAAGACTAAGGAGGAACATTTCAGACATTTACAGAGTGTGTTGAGGAAGTTACAACAGAACAAGCTGTTAATTAATCTGAAGAAGTGTACCTTTTTTCAGCGAGAACTAGTGTATCTGGGCTTTGTCATCGCAGAAAATGAACTAAAAATGGACCCAGAAAAAGTGACAGCTATAGTTAGCTGGCCTTCTCCGAAAATTTTATTTGAAGTTCGAAGTTTCCATGGACTAGCCAGTTTTACAGGAAGTTTATCAGAAATTTCAGCGAGATTTGCGCACCAATGTTGGATACGATCAAGAAAATAAATCAGCCATTTCACTGGACTGAAGCAGCAGAACATAGTTTTCAGATCTTGAAAAAGAAGATTACTGAAAGACCAGTGTTAAGACTACCTGATTTCAACAAACTTTTTCAAGTTCGTTGCGATGCCAGTGGTACGGCCATTGGGGCAGTCCTCAGCTAGGAGGACATGCCGGTTGCTTATTTCAGTGAAAAGCTAAATGAGAGCAAGCAAAAATACTCAACCTACGACAAGGAGTTTTACGCCATTGTGCAAGCTTTGAAACATTGGCGACATTATCTATTAGGTAACGAGTTTGTTTTATTCTCTGATAATTCTGCGTTACAGTACATTATGCAGCAGCATAAATTGAACCATAAGCATGCAGCTTGGGTTGAGTACTTGCAAAGTTTCACATTTGTACTAAAACACATTAGTAGGCAATCAAATAAGGTAGCAGATGCACTTAGTAGGAGAACGTTTCATCTACAGGAAAGCACGATGCAGATTTTAGGCTTTGAACATTTAAAAGAGCTGTATCCGACCGACACTGAGTTTAAGGAGGCCTATGAGGCTTGCCAAAACCCGCTGTTACGAAATAACAGCATGTGGTTAGACTATAATCTACAGGAAGGATTGTTGTTTAAAGGAGGGAAGTTATGTATTCCCAACTGTTCTATGCGGGAAAACATTATACAGGAAAAACACAGTGGAGGCCTGGCATGACATTTCGGTATTGACAAAACGATTGCTCAGGTACAACATTTCTATTTCTGGCCTAAGTTGCAGCGGGATGTGCAGAGGTACGTGACTAGATGTAAAATTTGTCAATTGGAAAAAGGTCACAGTCAGAACACTGAACTTTATATGCCATTACCCATTCCTAGTCAACCATGGGATTCAGTTAGTATGGATTTTGTACTGGGTTTGCCGAAGACACAACGAGGCTTTGATTCAGTAATGGTTGTGGTATACCGATTTTCAAAGATGGCACACTTTGTACCATGCAGGAAAACCAGCGATGCTACTTACATAGCACATCTTTTCTTCACTGAGATTGTGCGGTTGCATGGACTTCCAAGATCCATTATCTCTGACAGAGATGTAAAGTTCACTGGTCATTTTTGGAGAACTCTGTGGAAAAAGTTGAATACCCAGATGCAGTTCAGCTCCGCTTATCATCCACAGACGGATGGACAGACGGAGGTAGTAAACTGAAGTCTGGGAAATTTACTTCGAAGTCTAACAGGTGAAAATTCCCGGACTTGGGACCGTGTCCTTGCTCAGGCAGAATTCGCATACAACGATTCCCCTAACCGCAACACAGGTTACAATCCGTTCCAGATTCTGTACGACATGCATCTGCGAGGAGTGCATGAGTTACGAGATTTGGGGAAACTTGAAAAACGGAGCGCTGATGGGGAAGATTTCGCCCAAGCTATGAGCAACTTGCATGAACAGGTGAAACTGAAATTACAGGACAGCAGTCAGAGGTATAAACAGCGAGCTGATACAGAACGTCGGGAAGTTCAGTTCAACGTAGGGGATGAAGTCCTTGCGTACTTACGTAAGGAACGGTTTCCAAAACGAGAGTACAACAAGCTGAAATTCAAGAAAATCGGGCCCTGTAAAATCATTCGCAAATTTTCTGCAAACGCCTATGAGTTACAGTTGCCACCAGGGATCGGTATTTCCCCTATTTTTAACGTGGCAGATCTGTTTCCTTATGTCACAGGTTCAGTAGATAATGCAGCAGCAGAGCCACCGCGGGACACCAATTGTGAAGGAGATTCGTGGACGAGACAGATGCCGATGGCACCACCCATTGAGATCGAAGGGATTCTAGACACACAGGTAGCTAAGCGCACACGCAGGAAAGAGTATTTGCGGTATTTGGTAAAATGGAAGAACCGTCCGATAGAGGACAACTCGTGGCTTAACGCGACACAGATACAGAAAGCAGGCTATTCTGTCGACGACCTCATGGAACGGAGCCATGACTTTTTGCCACCCCGGGAGCCTGATGCAGGAGCATCCAGCTCTGAGGAGACAGAAGGTGGTTGACGGTCTCATGGAGAGACAAGAACACACACAGTCATACATGCACAGCTGGACAGGTGTCAAACTTGTCGGTTATTTTATTTTATTTACTTGTTTTATTTTTCAGAAGGTCGATAGGACCAGGTAAATTAAAAATCGTGAACTGTTATTTTTAAATAGGAATTAGCATTAGAAATTAGGTTGATAGTTAATTAGTTTCTTTATGAAATGTGTTAGTTAAAAACAGTTATAAGTTGTTGGACAATTATCAATTCTGTTGGGGCAGTTCTACCTGAGCAAGGAACAGTTATGCCTTAGGGGAATAAAAGGAAAAAGATAAGCCTTGTAAAGGATTCCTCAGATAGAGAAACAAAGAGAGACAATCATTTTTCAAATAAACATTTTATTCTATTTCTCAATTATATCACCACTGTATAGTTAATTTTCATGCATCATAATATAGTTTATGTGTAACAAATTGGCGTTGGAATAATAAGAGAGAGAATCAACGAGAAGAGCATAGCAGCATAGAGATATAACTATCACCTACAGACAAGAGAACGAGAAACTACGAGTGCAGACAACCTTCAGACGGAGCGAAATTTACTAAAAGCGCAGAGCACAGTTATATAAATATCATTTCCAGACAGAGGCGAACGAGAATTCGGGCATACAAGTAAACTTTCAGGTAACCCGAAAAACAAACCCTCACATCATATTTATGAACAGAGCAAATTCCGGAATGTAACAAATATGTATCTGAATCATTTCACTAACCTATTGTAATAAAGCAAATACAGTCCAGGCGTTTCACATTTCTTTCGAATAAAAATTTCATTAAAAAGACAGAGTCTCGAAACAGAGTTTCAGGCAAATATTCGTTACAACCATAAACCAAATTAATACAGCCAGGAGTCACCAACAGAATCGGCGAACAGGGGTTTCGAACAACCCGAGGGTTTCTACCAACCTACAACAACAACTATAGGATGAGGGTTTGAAGTGACGAGAACCCATCTTGCTAAATAACCAGATAGTGCCATACAGGACGAGGGCTTGAAGCCACTGAATACCCATCAAGGGTTTTAACAAAAACTAAGTGACAATATTACAGAAGCAAGGGCCGAGACCAACGAATAGAACCGAAGGAGGGTTACACAGACAACAGAACCATTTATTTTGCCGCTCAGAAGACGGACTACCAACAAAACAAGACTCAGAACTATAAATAAGTTACAGTCAACTACATGGGGAGACACTACCCGTAAAGGAAGAGCTGGAGAACTTGTCAGGAAGCGTGGAGCACATCGAACCACATAACCGACTACCTGGAACCACCTGCAACGAAATGAGGGCAGGTTAGAGATATGTACAAACACAAATAAATGTTTGAAATAAAAAACCGGAAGAAGATTGGAGCAAGAATCTTACCTGAAGCCGAAGAGACATAGCCGAAAAACGAAATAACCAGCATATCCCTGAAGACGCGGAGCGAGGATGTCAGGGTAAGAAAAAGAAGTGATAAATAGTTTATCAGAGAACCAAGCTCACCTTGGCAGTGGAACTGGAGTGCGTTAAGTCGGTGGAAACCCTGTCATGAAACAACCCATCAGTAAATCGAGCAGGAACGACATCTAAACAGCAAAATCGAGCTAATAAATCAGTCAATCTGAATACAAACCCTGTGCAGAGAAACGGTGCCTCCATAACCCATTGAAACACCACCTCAAAAGCAAGAAGGGGCCGAGAGAACCCACAGAACCAGCATCGAAACCAGAGCGACGGAGGTGAAAGAGCTCTCACAGAGTAGAACCGAACCCGACACAGTGGAAAATGTGCAAATGACAAATGAGCGGGACAACAGTTGACAAAAGGCCCGAGAACCGGCAGGTGTAGAGTGTTAACCGACGGGTCCAGTAAAAACCCTAAAACAATTACCGAGGGAACGTACCAGTAATTTAAGTCCACCATTAATTCATTTAGGACGCAAGTCTTGTCAACAGCAGATACATTAGAATCGGCCGGAGGCCATCACTCCACGACCCCAATAGCTGAGAGAAGGTGTCTTCGTAAAAAAAGATTGAACATTTGTCCGCCATTTGCACATAAAATTTATGTAGGGAATGGGCCATGGTAGAGGAAACATACTCAAAGCCAGGGCCACCAATCACTAGAGGGTCAAATAAAGCACATAAGCAAATATTATTTCGAGAGGACACCTCCAAAGGAAGCCAAAACCGACCACATCCATAGCAAAACACCAGATTGAGCATGCGTTCCCTAATCCATTGGCCACCATGAGCCCCTGAGATAAACCAAAATGCAACGGTTTGGCAATTTGCATTGCAAAACAAGCAAAACCTAGTGCTTCTCATTCCCCCTCATGTTTTTATATGAATATAAAGTATACTTAATTAAAAAAATTGATATCCATTCCTTTTAAACAAAGAGGTATTTATAATTTTTATTTTATTTTTATATTTACTAAATATTTAATAACTTGAATTAATTTATTTTATTTTAATTAAATAGATATTATATAGATTTTGATTTTAATAGGACACATATATAAAGAGTAAGGTTTGATATTTTTTTTGCAAAAATTAAGTTTAGATATATAAATATGGATATCTTTTGACTATCTAAAATAAATTTAGATGATATAATAATAAACATTAATACATAATTGATATTTAAATTTTATATATAGTTTTTATTATTATTTAATAGTAATTGCCCCTAAAAGGTGCAAAGGAACATTGAAGGAATCAGGGTATCCGCTAGAGTTCTATGAAGAGATCAACATGTTCTACAAGTTTTGCCATCAAAATCTGATTGCATTCCTTGGGTATTGCACTAAGAACAATAAAAAGTTTATCGTTATGAATTCATGCTTCAGAGCACGCTAAGCAACACCTTTTCTATTGGGAGCATAATGGGTTTCTAGGAAGAGATCAACATGTTCTACAAGTTTTGCCATCAAAATCTGATTGCACTCCTTGGGTATTGCACTGAGAACAATAAAAAGTTTATCATATATGAATTCATGCTTCAGAGCATGCTAAGCCAACACTTTTTCCATTGGGAGCAGAATGGGCTCAAGCCTCTCAGTTTGTATAATCAAATGCTTATTGTTTTAGATGTAATTTATGAAATGCAATACTTACACAACCTGGGTACTAAATTTTCATTCAAACCTTCAAATATTTTTCTGAATGACAAGCTATAAGAAAAAAAATTGGCTTCTCACTACAAGGAAAAAAAAGTCACTTCTCAAAAATCTCATTGGAATGCCCTCTAGAGATAATGGAGATAATTTTAAGTAGAGGCAAAGAGGGGAGGGTTTTCTTGGATGCTCTGCAAGATCACGGGTCAATCGCAGAGGCACTGCTCACATAACTTTCCTGAACTTCTATTTCTGACAATCAGGGCAAACAATGTTTATGGAATTCAATAGCAGAGGCACTGCTAGCATAACTTTACTGAACTTAAGCGAACAATGTTTATGGAAATGGACTTTGCCATTTCATTTCATTTTTATTTCACCTTTTCAGTGGATGGTTTTTCTGAAGATAGTTATTGTTTATTAATATTTTTAATTTTAAATTAATAAAAATAAATTATTTTTATAAAAAACCAGATGGTAAATTGGAATATGAAAAGAGTAGACGATGTAATATTTCAATTTAATTAAAGTTATTGTTTTAACTGAAATATTATATAGTAAATTTTTTTACATATTTTGAGTATTTTTATAATATATATTTTTTCACTATATATGCGATAAAAATAAATAACTATCTATAGAATAGCCATGATATGTTTTATATATAACTTTTTTTTTAAATTTATAAATTATCGTGATATAAATTAATATTTTTTTTTTAAATTAATATGTTTTTTAAACTTTTTTATATTAATTATTTTATTTCTTCTCACATTTTAATTTAAAAGTAAAAAATTGTTTAAATATAATAGAATATTATATTATATATATATTATATATAATATAATATTAATTATACATACCTAATTCTAAAATATAATAAAATATTTTATTTAACATTAATTTTAAAACTTTTTTAATTATATCTAAATATTTATCCTATTAACTTCACTCAGAATAGGTGATAAGAATAGGTTAATGATGCATGAGGACATAAAATTATGCAAATCCTTATACATGATTTCCTTTCCAATCAATCCGGGCTCCAATATAATGTCGGATAAGAAGCACACGTGAAAGTCATGGTCAATCTAGCATATCAACCCTTTGATTTTATGGCTAACTTTGAAGTATAAACATTCTTGGAGCCCATGGATAGAATTTGAGGGGCTTATCTAGCCGTATCAAATAAGGTTACAAATTTTATAAATTCGCCAGTTTTTATTGACATTGTTGCCACTGATTTGTCAACTTAGGATCCAAAAAAGATTATTACTAGAATTGTCACGGTTCAAATTGTTGAAATTGTTACTGGTACTGTAAAAAAACAGTGTAGTTTAATAGTTGCTTTGGTTTTGAAACTCTTACTTTAATGTAAAATTAGTCCATTGGTGGTTGTGCGATATTGACCCAGGCTATGATGGTTCAACTTATGGTTTACTGGGCGCATCTCTTCTTCATTCTTGCATCCATTATCAACAGTCTTAACAGAATGACTGCTAAATTCATATGGGGAGGTCACAAAGAACAGAAAAAATATCATTTAACAAAGCTCGCGATGTTGGCTCGCCCAAAAAAGATGGGGGGCTGGGGCATCATGGACTTAAATTTGTTCCGAAAAGCACTCCTTTGTAAATCCATGTGGAAGGCTATATTGGGGGATTCTCTTTGGAGCAATGCCATCAGGTCTAAGTATATGGATAATAAAGACATCACTTTCTGGTTTAGGTAGGGCACCATTGGGTCCCCTCGGGGCTCTGCTATTTGGAGAAGTTTTCGGAAAATAGAACACTTCTTCCTTCAAAACCTGATTTGGATATTTCAGTGCGGGAAAAAAATAATTATTGTTCTGGATGCCATCGCAGGTGGGGAAGGGACAATTCCCATCTCTCATTAGTTACTTGGGGCATTGCATAGTAGGGGCATTATTTTCTGGGACAAGGCCATTTGCAAATGGGAGGGTGCCATTCCTATATGGAAATCGGCATGTGAATTGGGTCTTAATGATGCTCTGGGACTTCAATGGAACTTGATCACTTTGGCTATGAGGGACAGAGGTATATTTCGTACTACGGACGTGGATTTCCTTATATGGAAGGGGCTTGGTGGCAGATCTTCTGTATATGTTAGGCACATCTATTAACTTCTCCTTCTTACTGAATCCGGACAGATGACTCACATCTTCCCACTCACAGTATGGAAAACAGGCTGCCCCTTTAAGATCATATTATTTGCTTGGTTACTCTTCCACAACAATTATCTTACATGGGAAAATCTCCAAAAGAGGAATTGGAGTGGGCCCGCCATTTGTCCCCTTTACAGATCAAACATAGAGAACAATGTTCATATTTTTCTTCTCTATCCCCAATCATAGATGATATGGCAATATTTCGTTGCCCACTTTGGCCTCAACAGAATCTCTTTCCCCTCCATTACAGAAGCTTTTTGATGGTGGGGGGACATGAATATTGACTGGAGGCCCATCCCTTTGCTGTCCATATGGGCCATATGGAAATGGCGGAATGCGGATATATTTAACTCAAAAATGGAAAATCATTATTCAGTTTTTGAATCTGTCCTCTATCTGCACAACACACTAAATCTTTCCAAACATATCTGGGACAACAATGGGAGGAAGGCTCTATCAAAGGATCCTAAGGGTGTTCCGCGTGCCTATTTTGATGGGCGGCACAACATGGATTTTGTGCTTGCAGAGTTTATATCCTTCATGTAGAAGGACAACAAATCGAAATATATTGGAATGGAGGTGTTGGATCCAATAATAAAGTGGAGGTTATGGCTCTTGCTGGACTTCTATCCTTCTGTGATTTTCTCAACATTCAAGAGTTGCAAATTTTTGGGGATTCTAAAGTGATTATTGATCATGTTCGGTCTAAACATGTCATAAAAAACATAAACTTATCCGGATGGCTGAACAGGATTGAGGCAATATGGAACTACAAAAAGGATTACTCGATAGACCATATTGACAGGGAAAAAAACAAGGTGGTGGATACTCTATCGAATAAATGACTTTCATCTCAACATGAAGTCTGGATGATGCGTATCTCAGTGGACAACAAATCTTTCATTCAGGAATTTAACATGTCGGGTACATAACTCTCTTTTCTTGTTGCCGTCAATCTGGTATGCATCTGGCCCCCTCAAATTAGATTTTCTTTTTTGGATGATTTTCTACAATATCCTGCCATGTTTGTCTGATTGATGCCTCATATTTTGCCTTAATCTGATGCTGAACTTTATGTACATCCTGATGAAGGTCTGTAGTCTCGACATTTTTTGATCATCCCATAGATTTTGGCTTGATTTGCAAATTACAACTTTATCATGTGATCACCATACAGTCTTATGTTGTACAAATTCTCCACAATATGGAATTTTAATAGAAATATAGCTTTTTTTGGTGCTGAAAAAATTAGTCCATGTTAAATAAGATTACTTAGTTTTTAAATTTATAAATTTCTTCTATTGAAATTGTTGTAACTGTTACCAAATGTGAAATCTATAAAAACTTAAATTTTCTAAATTCATGAACTTCTTAATTTTGATTTTGAAATTCTTACTTTAATAAAAACTTCTTCAAAATTTCCAAAATATTAGTTCAAAATTTAATATCCAAACAACTACAATTTTTTATCAACGCAAAATCTGTTACTATTAACTCCAAATCTTTTACTATTTTCAAAATTTTCAAAATATTTTCCATTAATTCAAAATTTAAGATTGAAAAAACTGCAATTTTTTATTTAACTCAAAATAATTTAATATCAAAACAACTAAATTTTTTATCTAACTAAAACACAGATATGAAAGTTGCCTACTCCCTATGTATTAGGTGACTTGGTGCGATATGTTGACCGCAATTACACCATTGACATGAATATCAAAGATCAAAGGCGGCATTCGT
>APFE031573203.1:0-13733 GCA_000404065.3 Pinus taeda
ATCTGCCCATTGCTATAACTTTATTCATCTGCCCATTGCTATAACTTTATTCATTATCTATTGCTATAATTTTATTCATGGTACATTATTACACTTTTGGTTGTTTCACAACTCTGTTACATATTGTTACAATTTCAGGGTAATTTGTTGTTGTGAATAGAGTATTGTATTTGTGAAATCTTATGCTTTATATGCTACAATTGTTTTGTTATTATGTCATTTTTTTCATATTTAAAACATGTCGTGAGTTGGAGGATATAGCTATGTATTACATTGTGCCTTATTTCTTTCAATTTAGTATCAACCTTAGAAAAAATTCTTATGCTTCAATTGTTCAAATGCCGAATTGAAATATCATCAAACACTAGTATGGCTCAATCATAGGTTCTTATTCTAACGTAGAGAAGTTATGATTATTAGTTTATCAGAATGAGAACATTACTACATTATCTTGACCTTTGGTGACTTTTCACTATGAGTATCCAAAGTTTGTTGGTCAAGCAAAAAATATGGCTCTAACAAATGCTTCGTGAACTCTTTTGAAGGAGAACTAAAAGAAGGATAACAAAGCTCTTGGTTTAATCCAACAAGGTTTAAATGACATTGTATTTCCAGAGTCAAGTGCAAATTCTTCAAAGAAGGCTTGGGACACTCTTGAAACTTGTTATCACAGAGTTGTAACATGCCCTCCCACCCCCTTGGACATTTCTAGGTTAATGAGAGGAGTTACTTTTAACTAAGTTGACCTCCATGATCTCATTATGAAGATGGGGTTATAACAATATTTCATTCCCAAAGTTAGTGGAATTAAATTTGGAACATACCATCACCTCTAACTCATCAAGAGATTTTCTATGATATGATTTTTATATTGATCTGAAACCGAGGCCAAAAATTATGACGATTTAAAGTTTGTTCACGTAATCGTTGCCACACAAACAAGATCCTGCCACATGGCACCCATGTTGTGCTTGCGTGGACCTCACTAGGTGGTTCCATGTTATCCTTCACTCCAATGTCAGCATGGCTACATCCATGTAACCCTTGCCGAATAGAAAATCTTGTGGACCCCACCAAGTCTAGCCCTCACATTTTATTTCTTTGTTTTACACTATATCCAGTTTGTAAAGGAATATGTCGCTACTAAAAAGTTTTCACATAAAAAGCATTTGTATTCCTCTTTGTGTTATGACTTGTCGTAAACATTTGGTGATACACTGTATCTAGTGCATATGACGTTTTATCATGAGGCAAATGATTTGGATTCCCATATGCATCAAAATCCCCAAACATATTTCCATAATCCCAAATATCCAGCTTTGGGCCTCATGGGGTTTACTCAAATTGGGCCCCACACTAGATAAACCTTGATCCAATCATTTTGCATATGTATCAAGCCTCATCTGTATTTGGTTTCCCCATGAAATTTGTCACAACAATTCTCCAATATATTGAGATTCCCATATATGCATAGATCACCAGAATTATATCTGGCCCAGATACTCCCAAGTATAGTGTTAATTCATGCTTATTCAACTCAAAATGATTTAAGGTTTTTCCTTAACCTTTTTAGCGAACTGGCCAAGGCTGTCCTAGAAGAACAACTTTACCCAAAACCTCCATGATCATTGGAATACCTTCTTACATCAAGTAGAAACAATCCAAGTTCAAACCTTAGACATAATCCACATAATAACAGGAATTATAACCAACCAATCGATGACTAACAATGCTCTATGGTTTCTTCTATTGTAATACCAAATCCTCCTATGGAATGGATCTAAAATAATTTCTATTAGATTCCATAATATATCATGCATTAATTCACTATTGGTCCATGAGTAAAGAGGGAAAATAACCATTCATATACAACAAAAATCCATGCTAATTCTTTACACACCATACAAATCCCTTTAAGAATAGGTTTTTCGTAGTTCTTACACAAGATCGACTCCTTGACAATTATAGCACCCAAACTAGGTAATTTCACTCACTATAATGGTTTAATTGGGTTCATTAGATAGTCATACATAATCATGTAGATAGATCTACAAATTATAAGATATATAGGAAACTATAGGGGTTTGTAAGCCCCTCATTCCATCATTAATTGTGTTGATACACTCGTTGTCAAAGAACAACAATTTTTGTCATTCAAAGTGCAATAGGTACACATAAATATACAAGTAAGCAACCTACCTAATTAGTAGACTGACTAGAAACTAAGGAAGGGACTTCAACTCTCCTCCCAATTCTAGGCCAATTACACTGCCATTATATCTTGTAGTTAACCACACCTAATCCATATTTAGAGTTTTAGGATTGAAGTGTTTAAAGGACACTCGCACTAGTCTAGTTCATAATTCACATGGGAATCCATAGCACACAGTGCCTCCACCTAGCACCCAGGAGCCGAAAGTACATAGTATCTCCACCCAAGCAACACTTTAGAGAATCTAGAGCAGACAATCATCCACCCAATAATAACTACAAGAATCTAGAGCTCACAATGTCTTCGCCTGATTCACACTACAACAATCTATATCCCACAGTGCCTCCACCTACAATCTAGAAGGAATCCATAACACAACATGTCTCTACCTAATATGTTTCACGGGAATCTAGAGTCTTCGCTGATGGTATCCACCTGTGAAACATTGAAAGAACTCCCAGACTACACAATCTCTCCACCTACTAAGCAAGGATCAAGGTTCCACAATGACTCCAACTTCTTAACACCACAAGTTCATCTTTAATCTATGCTCCTAAACATGCCCCAAGTGAGTGTATTCACTAATATTTTATGGTATTTTTCCTTAGTCATTCACTTGCAAACCCCTTGAGAGATCGAGAGTGTTTTCTCTCGTAGTATGGTCCTCTATTGAGTATGCAGTCTTGCTCGCAGTAACATGTCTTTGTGTCTCTCTCTATCAAGTGTATACCACACTATAACACATTTTTAATTTTGAAATTATTTTGCATGTGGAGTGGAACAACATGTCCCATGAGATTAGGTTGGTTAATCCTTTTGGTCAACCAGCCATACTCCAGTTTAATTGTTGTACCAACTTATTTTTAATTCAACAAGGATATGGGTGGCCATTTAATGGAATATTCTAATATTGGTTATTTCCCCAAGAAATTCCCAAGAAAAGTATCCTCTCAAGCTTTGAGTCCATGTCCTCTCATCAATCCAATTACTTTTACATTTGCCAAAATTAATTACCATTACACATGAAAATATTTATATGAGGAGGTAGCCAAAAAGGGTTTCTATAGGTGTATCCAAGACGAATAACGTTAAGTTACAAAACTTGAGGAGAGATTTCGAGAATTTGAAAATGAAAGATAGTGAGATTGTGGTTAGTTTTATGACTTAGGTCATGAGCAATGGTAGAGCAATGTTAATCAATTAAGACAATATGGTGATTACATATGAAATAAGAGAGTGATTGAGAAATTCTTCCAAAGTCTTCCAAACAAGTTTGAAGCTATGGTTGTATCCATTGAAGAGCTTAAATATAATATTCAAATGCAAATTTATGAGTTCACTCATTCTTTGGTTGCACATGAATCCATGATGACAAGATATGATGGTAATCCATTGGAGAATTCCTTAAAAATAAAATGCAACTTACTAAATCAAGAGGCATAGGAAGGTTAAGTGACATAGGAAGAGGAGGAAAATATGTAATCAAAGGGACAACATAAATAATTTTAGATTTGAGGAGAAATCTCAACAATTCCCTTTTAATTTAATAGTGAGTAACAACAAAATTTGGTAGGGAGGAATCAAAGAGGATTCTGATAATCATAAACTTGTGTTTTTGACCTATGATGTGACTCAAGAAAGTTCAAATGATGTTTGGGTTTTAGATAGTAGGTGCCTCAATCACATGAATGGAAACATCTATTTGTTTGTGATTCTAGACACTAGTATTTAGTACGACGTAAAGCTAGCCAATGATAATAAGGTATGTGTTAAAGGTAAAGGAGTGATTGTTGTATATACTAGAAATGGTGAAAGAAGGATGATCAATGATGTATACTATGTACCTAGTTTAAAATTAAATTTGTCAAGCATTGGGAAACTAATAGAGAAAATATACAGAGTTTTCTTCAAGGACAAGGTATGTACAATCATTAGTAAGTACCCAAGTAAGTAGTTGACAACAAGGGTGGAGATAAAAAACAAATGGTTGTTTCCACTTATAATGAAAAATAAATTCACTGACTCTTTGCATGCTTATAAAACTAAGTGGTTCGATGAATATTGGTTATGGAATTTAGGATATGGTCATTTATATTTTGGTGTTGTAGATTTTTTATTAAAGAAGTTGATGGTGTATGGGCTACCTAAAATTCAATAACTAGTAAGCTCATGTGAGAGTTGTATACTTACAAAGAATCATAGAGAGAAATTTGTATCTATAATTTCATATATGGTGAAATATGCATCGAAGAATGTAAAAAAAAAAATGTGTGGACCAATGAAAACACATGCTTTGGTCAGCGATATTTCCTTTTTAACTTTTATTAATGATTATATTAAAAAAAATTGGGTTTATCTTCTAAGAGAAAAGTATGAATGTTTTACTATATTCAAAAGGTTTAAAGCTCTGGTTGAAAAAGAAATTATAAAATATGTTAAAGTTTCAAGATCATATAGATGTGGTGAATAAATTCTAGATGATTTCATGGAGGTTTTTTAGTATCATAGAATCAAGAGACCATGTACTACATGTTATACTCCATAACAAAAAGGGGTGGCTAAAAGGAAAAATCAAACCATTATGAATATGGCTCAAATAAATCTAACAGAGATGTATTTACCACATGAATATTGAGGAGAAGAAGTTATTTGTTTAGTTTATATCCTCAACAAGTGTTTGACTAAGAGTCTGAAGGAATGAGTTCTTGAAGAAACAGGGAGTGGTAAGAGTTGCAATATATCTTATTGGAGGATTTTCATGTGTGTAGCCTATGCACTTGTACCTAAAGAGATGAGAAGTTGGATGAAAACAATGAGAAGTGTATCTTTACTTAATATAGTGAGGATTATAATGCATATAGATTCTATAATCCCATTATGAAGAAGTATATTATTGGTAGGGATGTTGATTCAAGGAAGAAGAGGATTGGGATGGAAGCATATATAAATCTATTGTAGAGGGAATTGTATTCTCTCATTGAGATGATGATGGAGATGAGAATGATGTACATGCTATAAAGTTGACCCCATATGCATATACACTTGTTGCAATTACTTCAACAAGGAAGTCAACAAGAGTTAGCCCACATAAAGGGAATTGTTTGGTAAAGAATGGGCCTCAAAACAAAAAATGGACTAACAAAATTATCTTTAACAAAATTGATATGGTTCAAGATGATGATGTCATGAGCAAGGGAAAACATTTTGAAGGGAAAAGAAGAAAACCATTTTATTATTGTATTTATCACTTATCTCTTTATATATTTACTCAAATGTCAAGTGCATACACTTGTTGGATGCATAATTAAATTCCACATCCAACGAGTATCAACTTCAGATATTTCTAAGTAGACCCATATAAAAAAAAAACATGAAAAGATTGTGTTTTGTTGTGGGTCTTCTCATAATTATGTTTAGTTGGTACTAATTAGATGTGGAATTTAAATCCACATGCAGTGGGTGTCTACAATTGAAATTTGAGTAAAACTTCTAGGAGATAAGCCAAAATTACAATATAAAAAGAAAGTTTCCTTTTTTTTTTCTTTAAAAATTCATAGAACTTATTTTATTATTTTAACTATTATTTTATTATTTTCAGCAGGAGGCCCATTTCAAACATAAGAATTCCCCTAATGTTAAAGTTTAGAATGCCCATAACTTAAGAACATGGTGGGCCATCAAGTTATGAAGTACAAAAAACAATGGGATCAGGGGTAAGTAACAAATCAAATCCTACATTAGCTACATTAAAGTATAAAGTTAAAGGTTAGAAGACTAGAATGTTAAGAGAAATATATGAGAATAATGATGAAATAGATCAAGTTTAAAAATTTTCATTTATTGCATATGATCGCATAAATTTTGAATAAGTTATTAAAGAATGATTTTGGGTAAAGGGTGTGGATGAAGAGATTGATGTCATAGAAAGAAATACTATTTGGGACCTTGTGAATGTACCTAAATGAAAAAATAGTATAGATGTTAAATAAATTTACAAGAGCAAGTTGAATGCTAAAGGTGAAGTTGAGAAACAAAAATCAAGACTAGTAGCTCAAGGGTTTAATCAACAACCTGACACTGATTATAATGAATTTTTTTCATCTGTGGCTAGAGTTGATAGAGTAATGATGGCATTAGCTATTAGAGAAAAAAATATATGGAAAATATATTAGATAGACGTTAAGTTTGCAGTTTTAAATTTTTTTTTTTTTTTGAAGAAAAGCTTTATGTGAAACTAGCTTGAGGATATGAAATTGATAAACAAGAAGATAATATCTATAGGTTAAATAAAGTATTATGTGGACTAAAACAAGCACCCCAAAAATGGTACAATATGATTAATGAATATTTAAATAATAAAGGATCCAATAGAAATCCAAGTGAACCAACTGTATATACAAAGATAAATTAGGAAGGTAAAATTTTGATAGTTTGCTTGTATATTGATGATTTTATTTTCGGTGGAGATATTTCAATAGATGATTTTGAAACAATGATGAAAAAAATATTTTAATATGACTAATTTATGGATGATGAAATATTTTCATGGTATTGAAATAGCTCAATCTGAAGTTGGTATTTTTATTTGTCAGTCTAAGTATGAAAAATATATATTGAAAAGTTTTATGATGGTGAATTGTAATCAAGTTATAATGTGACTGCTACAAAACTCAATAAGAAGGATTATAGGTTAAGTGTTGATATGTCCTTGTATAAGAAGTTTATTGGAAGTATCATATATTTGGTTGTAACAAGGGTTGAAATAATATCCATTGTAAGTTTAATTTCTTGATTTATGGAGTCTGCAAAGAGTACTTGTTGGAATGTTGTAAAAAGGATCTTAAGGTATATTGTTGGATTTTTTTTATGGTATCTTGTATATATCACATCTAGATTTTAGATTGACTAGATATACATAAAGTGATTTTGTAGGAAATATTGATTATAGGAAGAGCCTGTCAAGGTATATGCTCAATTTTAGATCTAGTGTAGTATCATGGGCATCAAATAAGTGGTCCATTGTGACTTTACCATTTTGTAAGGCAAAGTATCTTGCTGCAACAATAATAGCTTGTCAAACTTTATGGGTGAGAAGAATGTTAATTGAGTTGTTGCATGGGTAAGAAGTACCAACTCGATTTTTTTGTGAAAACAAATTTTCCATTGCATTATCAAGAAATCATGTTTTTCCATAAAATAAGTAAGTATATTGATAAAAGGAATCATTTCATTTAAGAATTAGTAAACACTAATGAAATTTGTATGGAATTTTGTAGATCAGAAGACTAATTTGCATATATGTTTACAAAACCTTGGAAAATGAATTATTTCAAATTCATGGGAAAAATATAGGTGTGTGTATGGTGTAACTACTTTTTTGATGTAACAACAAAACTTTTGGTTGAAACAATTAAGGGGGAGAATGTCAGTAACAATAATTATTTCATCAGTGGCTAAAATCATGAAGATTTTCCTCGGTCTCATCTCATTGAAACCTGAAGGGGTAACATGAAAATGTGAAGAGCTACCACCTCCTCAACTAGTTGAAATTTGAACGAGAAACACCACCATAGAATTTATTTCAACCTTTTCCTTTTAACTAATTGAGATTTTAAGATTTATCAATGAAGGGGCTATTAATTTTTTCAAGTCTAATTAATGAACTGAAAGTTATGTATAAATATGGATGAGTGTAACAAAAGGAAGAACACATAGTAGTGGAATAAAAATAATGTATTTTTTTCTTGCTGTAGGTCGTAGTTGCTGCAACTTACTATAACTATACATTGTTGCAAATTCCTTCATTGTCTGACTCTGTAACTCTATTCACTATATGTTGTTGCAAGTCCATTGATTGTAGCTATTATTGTTTTCGAAATTCTATTAGCTATATTTTTTATTATTATTGCAACTGTGTTGGTTGTAGTTGTAATTATGTTGTAGCTTGTTGATGTGAACAAAGTATTGTATCTTTTATAGAGTGTTATCACCCAAGAAATGATCACCTAGCCATTTTCTTCTAGGTTGATCAAAATACACTGTGTAAGATGGGTTTTTACATATTAAAACCAACTTTCACCTTAGGAAATAATTTGTGAACCATTTTCCTCAAATATTTTTCTTTAGAATCCAAAAAATCTCATGAGAATAATTAAATAAATTATTATTTATTCATTATTCCATAACTATCCCCTATTTCTCTCACGAAATAATTATTAAATGTTTATTTAATATTTATTTCTAATCCATCTTTGACATTATCCCCATAAGTTAATTAATAAATATTTTTTATTTCTTAATTACTTTAATAACTTTCTAAATAAAGATATTTGATCATTTCAAATAAAATTTATTTTTCTAAAATATGATAAATATTCCTAATGGCTAGATCTTGATTTAGTCCAATATTTTCTATTATTTTCCTAAATATATATCTATCTTAATATTTTGTTATAGATAGAGATGTTTTATCCTCATTCATCACCATGACTATTCTCATCATCCTCATTATTTTCTTATGATATTTGAGCTCTCATTTTCAAGTTCAAACCACTATTAGCACCATTTTCCCACTGCAACCGTTAGGAGAGAAAGTTGATTATGAAGCACACTGTATTCAAGGACCCATCCCATGCAGGGATATTTGTAGATAGAAGCTTGAATATTCTCCTCACAAGGTGTAAACATTATATTTTTAATAAAACCAAATTTCTTTTATTTCCATTGGGATTTTGGTATATCATTTTCTATTATATGTTCCTTTAGGTTTGCATGTCATCTCTTTGCAAGTTTTATACTTAATGTTTCTCAGATTTGAAGCATATTAGCAACCATTTTTATTCGTTGTTAGGGCTATTTGTCACCAGTAGCTTAAGTGAAGGATTTTGGTACACTCGCTAGAAAAATTCATACGAACAAATGGCAACTCCATTTGCCTAAAAATTTAGAACCCTAGTGACTCTTGTTTCAACATTATTTATCATTTTTCTTTCTCTCACTTTCTATTTCTACTTATAAATTTATATTCTTTGCCAAAAAAAGTTTTATTCTTATAGGTTTCCTTTTCTCTTTTACAAGAAACAGGTACCATCAGTGTAGGAGATGACATTGTCTACAACATATTTGTAAAACGGGAATCTCAGAGGGCTAAGACACTTTTTGTAGCAAAGGAAACACAAGCTAACAAAACTTTTGGGCCAATACTTACACCATAATGCAGAAAATAGGTTAGGACCTACATTGCCTATGTTTTTCCAAAATTTTCAGCATTTTTAAAATTTTGCCAAGAGTTTTGTCTGGGAGTTTAGAAGAGTTTCTTCACTATTCCTGTTCATCCCTAGGCCTAGAGTCTCTTATTATTTTTTCTCATTTTGAGGAAAGGAAAAACCCCTTACAGTCTAGAGTACACCTCTGCCATTTAGTAAAAAAAATGTTGAGTTGAGGAATTTAGTTTGAAAAACCTTCAACCACTATTTTCCATCATTGTTTTCATTCATTTTTAGGACCTTTTTATAACACTTTGTTTCTCTTAATTACTTTTGTTTAATTTTTTCTTTAGGATTCCCTTAAGAATCCTTCATTTTGCAGTTTGTTTTTCGCTATTTTCCAACGCTTTACCTTCCATTTTTGTTGGTTTTTCATTTCAACATATTTGTCCTTAAGATATAGTCCCTATAGACAATAGACCTTTTGATCCTTTCGTTTCTTTGGGTCACTTTACTTTTCCATCTCTTTTCCTGCTTCTTCATAAGCCTTTTTGGGTGGGAAGTTGTGTGCTTGATCTTGTTGTTATTTTATTATTCATATTATTTACAGTTTATGCACTTTATTTATTAACCGAATTGGAATCATAAAACATTGTTTAATCAACCCATGCACATACACATTTTACACACACTCATACCCTAAGTGAATGAGAGCTCGTTTAACACTTCGAAGCCAAGACTTCAAACACTCTACATTAATGACTTAACTCACATATATTTAAGCCCATTTGGGCACGAGGGAAAAACAATATTGTAGTTTGCATTGACCTTGAAATCCTTAATAATCCCATGTTAAAACCAAAGCGCACCAAAAACTTGATTAAGAGGTGGTTAGAAATAGGTTTTGATGTGAACGACTATCCATGAGGCTACTTGACTCATTGTTCTAGGGTTCTGCATTGGTGGCTGACTACCAAGAAGCCTAATATTCAACTACCCCCATGGGAAAAATGAACGTTAATGGATCATCTTAAGAAAATACCCTATAGGGGTGGCTGTGGCCAGTGACCAATCCCCTACCTTACCTTCCACTGGATAACTCTGCTTGCGGACATCATACCCTATAAAGTAAGAAGTTTTTTGGAAGTCCATTTAAAACAATGGAACTAGGACGTTTTAAGAATTTAGAAAACCTTTAGGCCAGAGGTCCATTTTCTTTTATAGGACTTGGTTTCTTGAATTATAGTAGCATATCATTATATTTAGTTCTCAACTTGCACCACTGCAATAGGTGTTTTCTTGCTATTTTTTATTTTATTTCATTATCCTCATCCTTTATTGTTTAGAGTTATTTTTCATCCTAACACCAATGTGCCCCTTAGGCGTTTGTCATATAGACTTCATGTCCTTCGCCCTGAATTCCTTTAGGACATCCTATTACCCCTCCATGACACATCAATATCCATCCACCTTGTCCACCATCCAGTCCATATACGAACTCTAGTTCTTCTAGCTCTTGCTCTGATTCTTCATCATCTCAACCCCACATTGTTACCATGTCAGGAACTAATGTGGGTGGTGGAAGCCATGATGGTAAAATTGGTATTAACCAAGGTAACCGTTAAGGAGGAAATACCAGAACCTCTTCAGGTTGGTTGCTAATCAACCTCTACTTCCCTACATGGCTAGCTTTAGTCTCCCTGACTTAAACCAACTCATCAATGACCCCCTTCTCCATTATCAGAATTGGGCCTCCCATGGAAACCAAAATTCCCTCACACATCCCCAAATTTGAAGGTAATATTGGAGAATACCCTAAAAACCATGTTCTCTCTTTCCATATGTCGTGCTCTTCCAACTCCATCATTGAGGACTCCATTTGTCTTCATCTATTGTAACACACTCTAACTAGAGTTGTTGCTAAGTGTTATGTTGAACAATGACATGCCTCTAATTATACTTTTGTGACTCTCACTAATTCCTTCCTATCATATTTCCAATTACCTCTTCGATATGACACTAGTACCAAATTTTTGACTTATTTCCGTAAAACTTCTGCCACTCACCTTTTCTTACCAAGTACAAGAATGATGTAGAAGGAGGAGCCTCTATAGAGCTCTTGAATTTGAGGGTTGTGTCTAGATGGATTGGCTTTTGAGAACTCTCCTAAAGCCAAAAAGTAAAGATTTCACATTTATCTTTCCTCAAATTGAGGAATAAGCTCTCCACATAGCTCTAAAATATTGTTTGATATATGACTAGCTATGTTATTTTTATACTGTCCTTCCCAATCTTCCTAGACATGGTGTTGCATTTGCACCAGGGGCATCCCATGTTGTCGACAGTATTTTTGGATCCCTATCTTAACCTCACTCATCACCATATTATCAACCTCCTACAAGTTATGGTCAACCCCAGGGGGGACCAGTTCCAAGTACAATTACCAATGTACTAGTACATCATATGCATTTTCCCATTCACAATAGCCAATACTAGGGCCAGTTGTTACTCAACCAGGTTACTAAAATGTTACCATGAACCCTTACTATTCATATACATTGCCTAGTCCTCGAACCCCAAAAACACCAACACCTCAACCAACCATGCCTAAGCCATCTCTTCCATAGAAAGAACTACATCCACAAAGTTAAGTGTATGATCAATAGAGTACTACTATTCCCCCAACCCCAAGAGAATGAACAAGGGGAAGGGTAACCATAATCAACCATCTTAAGGAAATCAAGGAAACCAAGGTAGACAACCTAATGCTAATAAGGGTGGCCAGTCAAATCCTGCATACCATCAATAGGGAAGACAACCCAAGCATATCAAGGCTCTTACGACAAATAAACCTTGTCCTTGTTGCAGGACTTATGGCCATTACACTCATGACTATCCCCTTCTCCCTCAGACGCACTAAGAATGGGAAGCCCAAGATGCTACCTACAGAGGGAAGAAACCTATCAGTAAACCCCCTCCTCCTTTCACGCAGTTGGCGGTGCCTACCAATTCATTCCCTCAGCAACGATATGTGGCCACCTAATCTTGCCAAAATCCTCCACCTTCGTAACATAGGAATGGAAATTATTAGATTCTCATGGTGAATTCTGAAGACATCAACCTTCGAACTCAATCACACCCATATGATAATCCTCTTGATAATTCAATGACTGATTCTCAACCCAAAGGATCCAATGACTCCCTATTGAACTGGTAAATCCCCTCTGCGGACAGAGGCGATCCCACTAGCCCAACTCGGGTCTAGAAACAATCACACACGCTACACACAGGTTCCTAATTGCATAAATCAAAAGGTCGATCAGAATGATCTACCTGGAATCCAACGCTATTTGTTGTAGAAGAAATTCCGCTCCCGTCCTTTAGCTTTGGCTGGTCACAATCCTTACGCTCCATGCATACGGACACCTGCACAAGCAAAGAACAATACAAACACAAGCACAAAATCCAGTACATGCAATTATATGTCGGTCAGAAAAGACATAACTCAGATATCATTGAAAGACAGATGAGTGGAACCATAATGATAGTCGTTCATTATTATTGATAAAACAAAAGAGAATACAACCAAGTTCTGACGTCAGATCCTCTTTTGACTGGGCAAGCAGCTACATACGCCTTGGAAAGCAACCTCTTCCCTCTCAATATTTCGGCAGCATAACTCCTCTATAGCTCTCAATTCTCACTATAAACTTAGCTCACCTTAGCTCTAGCAAAACTCTCCAAAACTCAAAACTGCAAAACTAGCTGGTTCAATGCAGGGTGACAGTCATTTATAGATGGAGGAGGAGGAAATATGCATTGTATCTGGGCACCTTCTGAAGATTTGGCATTTTCCCAGAATAGCCATTGAGCTGGGTTGTCATGGATAGAAAAGATGACACTCGACCACTTTCATGGGATTTTTCCTCAGAGAACTGCATGAGCAATGGAGGAAAAAACACTTCAGTGCGCGCTGGCCAAAAATCATGACCAAATTTGGGTGGCGCAGGCTTTGCTCTATGATAGAGCGTCCATGGACGCGCCCTCTTTGGAGGAACTGAGCCATTGCCGCGGGTAAGACACTGTGGACCCGTGCTAATGGGAAAAGGGCACTTTTTATGGCTATTCTGCAAAAGGTGTCTTTAGGTACTTTGAAGTTCATACTTAGGAGATTCCAATGCAAGTGTTTTTAAGTTGTGTCACTGGTCACAGGTCCATAAATGTGTCCTCCAGTGTGCGAAAACAGGGGTAACAAGGACGGTGACCAACGGTGACAAATTACTATGTAACAGATGCCCCCTAAAGCATGAGCCTCG